>NW_004624806.1:11004206-11015363 GCF_000247695.1 Heterocephalus glaber
GTCCAGTGGATTGTTGCCTGGGCACGGGCTGATTCGCCTTGTTCCCTGTGACTCGCAACCTCGGTAGGGCGTTTGCAGACCTGCCTGTCTTCAGCGGGCTGATTTGGTGGGTGTCTTTTCAGTTCTTTATAGATTCGAGATAATAGCCCTTTGTCTGAGTTATAGCTGCTAAAAGTTTTTTCCCGCAATGTAGGTTATCTGTTAGCTCTGCTGGTGGTTTCTCTTCCAGTGCAGAAGTTTTTTAATAAGATGAAATCCAAGTTGTTGATTCTTCTTGCTAGTTCCCATGCTATTGAGGTTTTGTTCATAAAGTCTTTTCCTATGCCAATATCTTCAAGAGTTCTACCTAACTTATCTTCCAACAAGTTTAGTTACACATTGTTTAATAATATTTACTGAGATTTTTTTTAATCTTTAAAATCATTTTTGGGCCAGGGATTTAGTTTAGTGTTGCTGTGCCTGCCTTGAAAACTCAAGGTCCTGAGTTTGATCCCCAGTACCAAAAAATAGGCCATTTTTTCTTCCTTGAACTATTTTCTGTGAATTTTTTCAAACCAAAAATTAAAATAATCACGAAGAAAGCAATAAATTAATTATACTGTCAATGCATTTCTTCATAAACTTATTTTGCAAAATCTTTGTGAAATTCAGAACCTTCTAAGAAGGTTGGCCTATGTTTGACAATACAAAAATGAACTGATTTAAAGTTGATCTTAAATCAGATATATCATATTTTGTTTATCTTTTAGATAATATTCAATTATAATAATTGGAGACGAGTATACTTCACAAGCAGATTATCAACAAAACTGTTTTGACTTATTTTTGCTGCTGGTCTATTTTTAGCATATTACTTTTCCTCCTGGGAAGATATATGGGTAAGTACTAAAGCAGTATATTTACCAGGCCTTTTCTCATGCATCACTCCTTTTAATTTCCACAGTACCAAGCAATAAGAGGTGTTTACATCATTTCTGCTCTACAAATGCAAATGGAGGTCCAGAGGTACAGTTCCTCACTTAAGTAGCCAAACTGGATCATGAATGGGGGTTTTCCAGCTCCATCATTTGTTTGGTTTTTTTTTAAATAAATAAATGTGTTCTGATTGGAAGGAATGTGGACAGAGATAGCAATAGTGAATACACAAATTTCTCTCTTAATCTGGAAATGATTGCTACAGAAAGTAATGAGATGACTTTCAGAACTCTTATATCTGCCTTAGATATGCAGAGTTCATCTGAAGGAATTCAGAACATGCTACTCCAGAAAATGCCACTTTGGCTTAATAATTATTTTGAGCTAATGGCATTTAAAAAACAACAGATATAAGAAGGTCACTCTGGCCTCCCCTTTTTCTTCCTAAAAGCAGGAGATAAATCTCTCATATTGAAGATGCTTTTCTGACACAGAAGAAATAAAATTATTACTATAAGGTATAGAAAGTTAAACCTTGTTAATGCAACCTTTGTGTTTTTAGTTATTTCTCCTCCTTAGTAACTACCTTACACTAAGCCCTTTGCCTATTCATGTTTTCACAATTATTCTTGGTCTAACTCAATGTGTTAGTGTTTGAGTCTAACTGTTTCCTTGCATCTCTTCATTTCTTTATGAGGAACGCTGAGTCCTGGAAATTTAACACTAAGTAAGTTGCATGCTTCCTTTGTTAATCTGTTTTATGTCAATTTGTTTTCAGGTCCAGCCAAAAACTCAAACATAGAGGTAAAATTGTGTCTCCCTTTCAGATCTTTATCTTCTCTGGTCAAAGGCAAAAAACTGCCTTAGATTCAACTACTATTAGGTGACTTAAAGTCAAGGAAATATATTGTCATCAGACAGCAGGATATTTTTATTCGCTTTCTCATTCTGGTAATTGATTTTCCCTTCAGACTTAACATTGACTTTAACTAAAAGAATAATGATAGGGATGGCATGTAATGGTATGGAATTAGACATTTTCCAATGAGGAATGAATGGGACATCTTAATTTCATGTTATTCGTGAAGAAGAGAGGTGCCAAGTGAGTCAAAATAAGTGAATACATTTATCTTCTTTTATAATATGCTGTAAAAAGGCAACTCCTATGCACAATATCCATGCACCAACATTTAGGAAGCACTTATAATGATAAGGAGTGAGAGAATCTGGTTTCTAGACCTAGCTTTGCCAACTAACTGCATTTCTAAGGAGTTAATTTTTAAGGATCTCAATTTTTCTTGTAAAATAAAAGAAGTCACTGGATTAGACAATTTCCAGAAGTCTTTAATTCTTATTCTCTCAGGAGACTTCAGCACTGTTTATCAATCCTCATTAGGCCTTCTGCTATCCCCAGCATTTTCCAGCTACTACATATTAATAGTAATATGTTGATTTGTGAACTAACTTCTTGCTACTGTCTGAATTGTAAACCCCACGAAATTGGTATGTTGAACCCCTATGTCCCAGTGTGACTGTATTTGGGTAAGGAAGTAATTTAGGTTAAATAAAGTCCTGAAGGTAGAGTCCTGATCTGATATGACTGCTACATTTTTAAGGAGAGACACCAGAATTAACTCTCTCTACCTTATGAGAACACATCGACAAGGTCTGTAAGACAGCTCCCACTGGAAACTGAATTGGCAGGCATCTTGATCTTGGACTTTCCATCTCCAGAACCGTACCAAATAAATTTCTGTTATTTAAGCTACCCAATCCATGGTTTTGTTATGCTAGCTAAAGCTTAACATGTTAGTTGTGTCACTCCTAACTATTAGAAAGGTCTCCCTGAGGGGCGCGGGGTCAGTGTACAAAACAAAGAATTAGAAGTTATGTCTCTGTTAGTGCTCCCAGCAGAACAATGAGAATAGGTGACCAAAAGAAGATGAAGACTAACCACACAATAGAGATTGTTCTTCATTTCTCTCTGGCATTCATCATATACGTATAACATATATTTCTGCAGCCTTATATAGGGATCCAGCTTACCCTGACTATAGCCATCATGATTATGACCACCATTATGCCAGCTAATCTTGGCACACACTCCAACCTGTATAGGATAACTGTGGTTGATTGACTAATGGTCAACTTGTAACACCCAGCTGAACTGAATAGGTATGGTTTGAATGTGGAAGACTCACCTGAGAATTGTTGCCAGTGGCATAGAAAGAGAACTGGAGGGAAAGATCTGGAGCTGTTGATTTTCTAGGAGAAGCTTGCTGTGGTTTATTTTCTTGATGTGAGTGTGTTTGTTCTCATTGGAGGAGGAGCTCGGGGTCTGACAGTAGCTGGGTATGGCTGCTGTTCTCATCAGGAGAGCTCTGATCTTCACCATGAGCATCACTTCCTGGATTCAGTATAGATCCCTCAGCCTGGTGGCTGAAATCCTTCACCCCACTGGCTCAGGTTTTCTGGCTTTTACCACTGGCCTGTGGGCCTTCCTGGTGCAGATCCTCAGTACAGACAAGCATCAGTTATTGCTGTAGGCTGTAGGACACTGGCTGGACTCATGGAAGACATTGTCTTGGACTCTGAAGACGTTTTCTTCAGGTGGACTTGTGAAGGACATTGCTATGGGATCTAGACCCTTCCTTGGCTGGATTCTTTAGATCTCTTGTGTGTGGCTAATCTCTTGCACTCCTCTCCATTTGACTTTTTGGGTGACTATTATGAAATAACTATAAGTTATGTGTCCTGTATTAAATCTATTTCCCTTGCAAAACCCTGATCACAAAAATAATCAAAGTCATTAAGACAGCTAGCTAATGGCTGTGAATTTAGCTCAGTGGTAGACTGCTTCCTTAGCATGGACTAAGGCTCTGAATTCAATCTCCAGCACTGAAAACAACAACAACAACAACAACACACACACACACACACACATGCACGCAAACACAGAGTCAGCTGAGCATTTTGTGTCATGCCTGTGCTTTCTTAACTGACATTTTAAATGAAAAAATAAAACAAAATTTTATACCAAAATAATAAGTCAATAACAATAGTTAATACACTGTATATCATTATCTTCAAAGTAGTTACTCAGAGTACAAGAATAGACAAGAAAGATTCTCTCTTAACTGACATTTGATATGCTTCTCATGGACTGAGGCACTTTTTTGTTCAGTTTAGCATATAATCCCTTTCCTCCTGTCTTGGGAGTGTGGGAACCCTCCTATTTTGCTTCTTCCCAAGACATGGTTCTGTCCATAAGCCCCTAATACATTGCATTCTATGCAGGTCTAGAATTGTCTGTTCTTTCTTTGGTTTCACAGTACCATCTGCCTTTGGTGGCCAGTTCTCATGCCCTGGGTTTTTCTGAAACTAGTTGTCAAGCTAAAGGTAATTAAAAAATGTTAACTCCTCCTTTTTCATTGTGACAAACTTTCCTTCCTTCATTTTTTCCTTGTTTCAACACATTCTACTTTATGTCAGGCAGAGTAGTTGACATGGAGGAAACATCCAAAACTTATCTAGCTTCTAAAAAGAGCTCATTTCATGAGCTAAAAATAATCAACATTTGACAGAAACTTCAAAACCTTAGCAGAGATTTAACAGCAGCCAAAAGAAGAGTTGAATTTAGAAGAGTTATCTTTGGAATTTGAAAAGAATAAAGGGAACATATAAGTGGAAAGAGCTCAGTGTGAACCTCAGGGTGGTGTGAACCTCTGGGATGCTAGATGTAAAACCATGAGTTATGGTAGTCTTGCAGGTTCTCAACTGTAGGCCCACCAGCTTTGAACCAAGAGGCTCTCTAGTTCTTGGCAGGCTCTAGTTTTTTTGTTTGTTTTGCAATACAGAGGATTGAATTCAAAGGTGTTCAGCAACTGAGATACATCTCCAGTCCTTTTTATTTTGATGCAGTGTCTCATTAAGTTTCCTAGGCTGGCTTGAAATTGCAGTCCTCCTACCTCAGCCCCAGGAGCAGCTGGGAATATGGATATGTGCCACCATGTTCAGCCAGGTTTTCACAGTTTTAACTCTATGCAATGTCCCCTTGGTACCATGGAAAAATAAATAAAACTAACTCTTAGGTGCTTCAATGGGAAGAATAGAACTGTGTCACTTACTACCTATGTGATTATAGACACATTTCTATATCTTTTTGGTTTTTTTGTTTTTTGTGTTTTTTTTTTTTTGGCACCGGGGAGTGAACTCGGGTCCCTGTGCTTGTGAGGCAGGTGGCAGAACCACTGAGCTAAATCCCTGGCCCCCTATATCTTTTTAATTTAAGATCTCCTCTTATATAAATGGAAGTTAGTAACAACCTCATCATAACATTGTGGATATTAAATGATGGATTAAAAGATGGACCTGACACATATGTTTGCTTAAAACCATAATTATTGTTAAAAATTTAGTATATGTTTTCAATTTATAATGATTACGTCCATCATGAGTGTTGATACATGTATATAACACATTGTAATTATCTGTATATTCCCCCTTTCTTCCTTCTCCCTTCATCTCTTGGTCCCCTTCCCTTTTACAAAAGATCTGTTTCTCTGTTTCCTACTATCTATCTTTTATTTTGCTCTTTAATTATTTATACTTTGGGTTTCTCATATAAGACAAACCATGTGATATTTAAGCTTGTGTGTCTGATTTATTTCACTTAACATTATGGTCTCAAGGTGCATCCATTTTCCTACAAATGACTCAAATTTATCCTTCTTTATAGCAGAGTAATACTCCATTGTGCATAAATACCTTCTCTTCATCTGTTCATCTGTTGATGGACATGTAGTTCACTTCCAAGATTTAGCTATTATGAACTGTGCTGCTATAAACAGGGTGTGTTTGTATCACTGTAATATGATGTATTTAACTCTTCCTGGAAGATACCTAGAAAGCAAATAGCCTAGTCGAATAGAATTTTTAGTTTTGGTTTTTTGAGGAATCTTCATGTTGACTTCCATAATGGTTGATTAGTTTCCATTTCCAACAACAATGTAAAAATGTTTCTTTTCAGTAGCCAACCTTTGTTATTATTTGATTTCTTGATGAAGACCATTCAATCTGGAGTAAGATGGAATCTCAGTTTGTTCTAATTTGCATTTTTTCTAATGGCCAGAGATGTAATTTTTTCATGTTATTGGCCATTTATACTTCTGAGAAATGTCTATTCATTTTAGTTGTCCATTTTTTATTGAGTCATTTATTTGAGATTGTATAATTTGTTTTGTTTTGTTTTGTTTTAGTTTTTTTTTTAAGTCATGGTTTGTCTATGTATTCTAGTTAGGCCTTGAACTCACTGTGTAATCCAGACTGGCCTTAAACTTATAGTGATCCTCCTGCTTCATGTTCCCAAGTGCTGGGATTACAGGCATGTGCCACCACACTGAGTAATTTTTAAAAGTTTTTTATATATTCTAGATGTTAGATTTCTAAGGAGTAACTAATAAAATTTTTTCCCATTCTGTAGCCCGTCTCTTCACTTTGTTGGTTATTTCCTTTGCTGTGCAGAAGCTTTTTGATTTAATATGATTCCATTTGTTGATTCTTGATGCTATTTCTTGTGCAATTGGGATTCTGTTTAGAAAGTCTTTGCCTATGCCTGTGTCTTCAAGAGTTTTACCTATTTCATCTTCCAGAAAATTAAATATTTCTGTTTAATATTTAGATCTTTGAGCCATTTTGATTTCCAAACTGATTCTTTTTGTGAATTTAGAAACCATGTCATAATCTTGACATCCTAATGTTCCACCACTGAACTGGATATATTTTTATCTATTCATTGTGCTCATCATATGGACCTCAAATGGTCATCTAAAGTTTGCCAAAAAAAATTCTGATTATAAAAGAAGTACAGTTATCCCTCTGTATCTGTGGGTGTTGCATCCGTTGCTTCAACCAATAGTGGACCAAAAATATTCAGAAAGAATCTGTGTCTCTACTGAATAAACTTTTTCTTGTCATTATTCAGCAAATGATATAATACTATTTATATATTATTTCTATTGTACTTGCTATAAGTAATCTAGAGATGACTTAAATTATATGGAGGATATGTGTAGATTACATGCAAATATGATGCCATTTTATATAAAGGACTTGAACATTCACAGATTTTAATTTCTGAGGGGATCCTGGAACCAATATCCCATAGACTCCCAGGGATAACTGTATAAAGTATTCAAAGTAAATCTTTCTCTCCTTTTGGCACAATTTTTGTGAATGTTTATATCTGAAGACCGCAACTTAGTTAGAACTTCTTACTGAAATCAGCAGTAATAAATTCTTAGAAGTCCCTAGAAGAGGCAATCACAATAATAAAAAACTAATTAAAATAAGAGTAAAATAAGTAAACAAAAGAGACAAGTTTATTTCTTCGCATGGTTCAGTTATATCATCAAGGAATTATAGTGAATATCATCTGGTAAATTTGATCAATGATACAATCTGACCAAAAAATTCTTGTTTGAAAAACACTAAATCTGCTGAAAGATAGAATAGGTAGAACTTTTGAAGACATTTGTATAGGCAAAGACTTTGTAAATAAAACCCTGATCACACAGGAAATATCATAAAGAATTGACAACTGGGATCTCATCTTATTAAAAAGTTTTGCAAAGCAAAAGAAACTATCAACAAAGTGGAGATTACCCACAGTGTGGGAAAAAATTTTTGCCAGCTGTTTTTCACATAAAGGAGTACTATCTAGATTATATAAAGAACTTTAAAAACCCAGAAGTCCCCCCCAAATTTAAAGATCCAATTAAAAGACACTTCTCAGATGAAGAAGTAGAAATGGCAAATAAATATATGAAAAACGTTCAACTTCACTGCTTATTCAAGAGATGCAAATTAAGACAATACTGAAATTTCATCTGACTCCAGAATGTATGGCTATTATCAAGAAATCAACCAATAACAAATCCTGGTGGGGCTGTGGGGAAAAAGGAACCCTTCTCCACTGTTAGTGGGAGTGTAGACTGGTGCAACCACTGTGGAAATCAGTGTGGAGATTCCTCACAAAACTAAAACTGGAGGTTTCATTCAACCCTGTTATTCCTCTTAATATTTTCCCAGAAGAGTTAAAAGCATCATTCCTCAGTGATATATGCACACCATGTTTATAGTGGCACAGTTTGTAATAGCTGAATCTTGAAAACAGCCCAAATGCCCATCAACTGATAAATTGATAAAGAAGATGTGGTTTCTGTTACAAAGGAGTAATACTCTGACATAAAGAAGGATAAGCTTGAGACATTTCTAGGTAAATAAATGCACCTTGAGACCATACTCTTAAGTGAGATAAATCAGACACACATGTTTAAATACTGCATTGTTTCTCTGGTGTGAGAAACCAAAAGTGGAAATAAGGGACAAAATGTGTAATAGATATTGGGAAATGGGAAGAGAAGGGGAACAAGGGAGGAGGGAGAGGGAAAGGAAAATAGAGACAAGGAGAAAAGAGAGACAATAGAAGGAAAAAATGGAAACAAAGCTTTTGTAAATAAGGAGGGGAAGAGGGGTCGGGTGGGGGGGAATGGGGAAAAAAATGCAAGATATATCATGTACAGGCATAAATTCCCTATGGTGAATGTTATCCTTACGTATATCTAAAATGTACTAGTAAAGGTTTTGCTTAAAAAAAAAGAAATATTCTTTTTTGGCCTTATCTATCTGGAAAAGCACTTTAAATTTTCACATAACCATGTATACATCCTTTAAATAATGGCTGAATCTATTATTTAGGTAGATAACATATCATAGGAACTTCCTCATTAAACCAGATGAATGCTATTGGGACAAAAAATTTGCAAGTAGTGTGTCTTCACTTGCAATTAGACATTTTCTCAGGCTAATAATTTTATTTAAAGACCACATAAAAATATGAATGCATAGGAAAGGTACAACTAAAGTCCTAGATTTTACTGTTCTCTAAGATCCACTATGGCAAAGGTAATAATGTATTTATTCTTGTATACCTTTGAAAGATGTTTTGAAAGGATAAATTAATAAATTGATAGTAACTGTTATTATAAATATATAAAATAATTAAAATGCAGATGTATACCAAAAATATTTTTACAAATGAAGTTACCATTATTTAATGTCATTGTTAAAACTGTATTCACTATATTATACTTTATGAATATATTCTTTGTCCAATGGTAAAAAATTCTCATGTATTTTTCTATTACAAAGGTTTTATTATTTTTTTAGTCAACAGATACACAAAACTAAAGAATATTATTTATATAAATAATATAACTTTAATAACATTTTGTAACAACTAGAATATCTGATTAGTATCTAATCAGTAGCTTTTGAGGCCAATCCTAAGTGTGGTTTTACTTTGCTTTTATGATATGATGCAAAACTGCTTAAAATTAAAACAAGAAAGATATTACTCAAAGAGTAGTGGTTTTTCCCCCCAACTTTGTGGTCTCATCTAAAGAGCATAATGTATGCTTTTCCATGCCTATACTGTGTTATAGCAAGTCTCACAGAGTATATTGAGATTCATTAACATTGCATATTTCCAATTAATTATTAAAACTTCAATGTAGTTTTGAATTTCTATTGATACTCCAAAACAATTCAAGCTGTATATCTGTGATTAATGATATTGCTGTAATTCCTTGACAGTTAAATATACTGTGGTCTCAAAAATAACCACACATAACCAGTATAATAAAGCATTGAATGAAATCATTTTCAGTTATACTAATGTATTTCAGTACAGAATGGAATCAAGGAAAGAATTTTCTATCCCATGGGTTAGAGATAAAAATTCACTTCTCAATTGAGCACAACCTTTAATAGATTTGCAGGGAAATAGGGCAGCTATCAGAGGTCTAAGGTTTAAAAATATCTTATTATTATAACCTAGTATGAACCACTGCATAAAGCTTTCTAAACACTAACCCTGAATGAAATATGCATTATAAATTAAATATTTGGGGAAGTAGCTAAAAATTCAGGCTAAGTTCTCCACCCAAGAGAGGAAACGTCATGTTACTCTTTCTCAATATCCTCTTATGCTTCACCTAAAATTCAGTGCCAGTTTATCACAGCTGGAAATAAAAATGGGCCCTCAAGGCTTCGGTCCATGTTGGAACTTTGATGAGGAGGAATTTTCAGCTATTTTTCAGTAACTAGGACATTTTCAAATTGCATAACTATGTTTGATAGAGTTGTTGTGCCAGTAACTGACCCATTGCCCTTAACTCCAAAACACTTTTTGTACTAGGGCTGGTGATGTGGGGCCTGAGTCCTTACAAACTTCATATCTGCTTTATAGCTGGCTCCCTATTGGTTCTGTCTGCAGGAAGGTTTGGAGGAGGTCCAAGGTGAGGGGGAAGGTGCTTCTCCTTCCAGTGGATGTCCTATTTGCTGTTCTTGCTATGAGCATCACCCTAGCAATGCTTCCCTCTAATAATAGCAGGTGATTACTGTGACAGAGTTGCATCTAGTTTGTAATTGTTTTAATTCCAGAATTATACTCAATGGATTCCTCAAGAGACAGGAGCACCAGTCAGCTCTCAGAAGTCAGGGTTCCAGCACTGTGGGGCCTCAACTCTGTGTGCAGTCGTCAGTATCAGTCAGGCTGCAATCCCTGCTCAAAGACTTGGTTTCGATTGAAAAAAGCCCTCTCCTCCAAGCTTCTTCTCAGTTCCCAGACACAGAACCTTCTACTCCCCATTGTTGGTTTGTCTGTAGTTGTTTAGTGTTCTCTTTCTTCTCTGCTTCAAAATGTAACAATTTTTAATAGTTAGCTATCTCTTATATTACATTTTCTCTGTTAAATAACTTAAATGATTTTTTGTGTCAGGCTGATACAGTCATATTAGGAAGAAAACAACTCAACTAGGAATATCACTCCAATAATAGGGTTAGAACTTTACATGAGGATAATATTTACTTAGAAGGTAAAAAGGGTAAGACATATTATTTGATGAAAAAGAAGGTCATGTGAAAGCGTTCTAAATATTGGCTGAATCCAGTGGGTTTTCTTCATTCTTTTTTTTTTTAATCAATTATTCATTCTAATCATTGGTAAATTTTAGGTATACAGTATAATGACATTCACCATTGGAAATTTACCCCTTTACATACTCTCTCGGTTCTTATTTTTCACCATTGCCCAGCCCTCCTTTCAACCTCTCCATTCCTCCCTATTTACAAAGATTTTGTTCCTATTTTTCCATTTTCTCATATTAATCCCATTCCCTT
>NW_004624806.1:11020638-11100798 GCF_000247695.1 Heterocephalus glaber
GACAGAAGGTGGCCCAAAAGCCCTTTCCTCTGGGCTGGGAGCAGCGGGAAGGATGGTGGCTGGGAAGCCCCTTCCTCTGGACCAGGAGCAGTGGGATGGCAGCTCAGAAGCCCCTACCTCTGGGCCAGGAGCAGTGGGATTCAGTACCACGATCTGGTGGTCCGGTGTTCTCTGTGTCTTTGTAGTGTGGAACCAGGTGGCTGTACAGAGGAGCGGGGGAGTGGGGTCCAGTAGATTGCTGCAGTGGCGCGGGCTGATTTGGCATGTTCCGCGTGAGTTGGACCTTGGTAGGGCATGCACAGACCTGCCTGTCTGCAGCAGGCTCTTTTCTCCATTCTTATAATGTGAGTTTTCTGTGTATTTATGAATTCTCAATTCTGTGAAAGAAGGCAAGAGGAAAATGGATGGGTACAATACATGAGTGTTAAGCTACTAGCTTATAAGTTTAAGGCAAAACTCAGCAAGTGATAAAGATGGGGCATACGTCAACAAGTACCTCTAGAAACATGAATAGAATTCATAAGATATGTTAAATACAGAGAAAAAGTACTACCTTTCAAACATGTTATATGATATATAGGAAGAAATAAACAAAAATGTCTATTTATAGATAGAAAAAGATGAAAATGACCAAATCATAAAGTAAAGATTAGGTCACCTCTAGATTGACAATTAAACCATTTCTAAATTGTCTACCCACTTGGATCCATTTTGGCTCTCTTGATGTTCTGGTGAAGAAGTACAGATAAAATTATAGCCGTTCAGTTTGCCAGTTGGCAAATTAAAGGCCAGGAGCACTTAACTCTGTGTTCTAATGGAGGAAGTGGATGCCATTGACCACACACACTTCTTGCTCAGTTTTAACTTTGATCCTTGTAACTACATCATTAGTGGGAAGGCTGATGAAAATAGAGGGACAGAGAGAGAGAGAGAGAGGGAAACATTGTGTAAGTCAAGACTCAGAGAAGGTAGTTCTACTCAGCTTGCACTCTATGCTATGTTAATAAACCTTGTGATTTGAGCATCTTACTTATGTCTGTGAGCCTTTCTATTTAGAGGCCTCTGTGACAGCTTCCCTGAGTGTGAAATAGGAGTCTATCACTGCATCAGAGTAATTTTGTCAGGATATTCCTCATCTTTTTATCTGATAGACCCTTATGCAAATTATACTCTTGGTGAGTATGTGATATACCAGAATTCCTAACATAAATAAGCAAATAAGACTGTACACTAATCCTAGCTGGCAGATGGTAAATCCATAGCACCAACAAATACAAAATGTCTAGATAAATCTAGGTCAGAAACCATGTGACTTATGTTAAGATGTTACTTTCTTGAAAAATTAAAAATAGTACAAATTGAAACCATGCACAGTATGTTTCAATGTAGATAATAATTTATTTTCAAAAGTAAATTTTTCCACAAACTAAAGAATAAGTTTAATATAATGCTATTGAAACTCTATTTGAAGCTTGAACCTTGAATAAATATTGCTAGTAGTGAAGAGGGAGAAAACAATACTTTAACATCACAATTAAAATAATAAGAATAATGGATGATAAATTCAGACAACAAAATAAGAGAAAATGCAGCTGTTTGATAGAAAAATATATGTATGTGTATATGTGTGTGTGTGTATGTGTGCATGTCTGTGTGTATATCTATCTATACAGTGGTACATCAGTTCATGAATACTTTTGTTTGTGCTCAGTTTGGTTCACAAACAGAAGTGCTAGGCAAATTTTTGTCTTTGTTTGTAAACTCTGCTGGTGACAAACACAATGTGGCCATCTTTTCCTCATGAACACAAATGTGGCCATCTTTCCAAAATCATGGAACAAATTAAGTTCATGAACAGAGGTACCACTATAGTTGGGGAGAACATTATACATTTCAAGGAAATTATGAATGAACATTTATAAAGCTTGCAGAATTTCAAATTATTTTTAAAAATCTCTTTAAACATGAATTAAAATGATAAAGTAGAAAAGTTGTGTTATGGCTTGTGTCTAGGTGACCCCCTAAAGTCTTATGTGATTCTAGGTGGGGGGTTTTGAAGGTGCCTGGGTTCGTGTGTGTGATGGTGGGATTAAGGATGTAATGCTGATGTTAAGAGTGCAGTGTTGGGATTAAGGGTGCCCCATTGGGTGTGGGTGGCACCACCCAAAATGCAAGTAGCATGGATGGAATATAAAGAAAGGGAATGAAGCTGCTTCACTACCTTGTTACCTTCTGCCTTCTGCCTGCCAGGCCATTAACTGTTTCTCCTCTGCCATGCTGCTCTGCTTTGTAGCCAGCTACTATGGACTGAAACCTCTATAAACTGTGAGCTAAATAAACATTTCCTCCTTTAACTTGTGGGTGTCTGGTATTTTGTCTCAGCAATGGGAAAAAGTAACTAAGACATGTGCTAGAAATACAACAAAAAGGATTTAATGTGCTTATATAATTCTCATATTTGATAAATAAATTAGCAAAGGAAACAACAGGAACTTCACATAAAAATAATTTTTGCAGTGGAAACATTTGTTGGTTTTCAAAAATATTTCTAAAATACAAGATAGCATTTTTCATCCATAAATTTTGCAATTTTTCTTTACATTATGACATTGTTGGAGAGCATGTATCAAAACATTCATTATTATCAAATAATACCTTTGAAACAATGCTTTGGGAATAAAACAATGTCCAAAGAGACTTTAAAACAGTCTCACATACTTTTAAACAATTTTACTGATATGTAATTTATGTTTTGAAGATTTTGCCCTTTTGAAATGTAAAATTCAGTGTCTTTTAGGAAATTAAAGTTATGTAATATCTACCACCACTTAATTCCATAACATTGTCTTCACTTTGAAAGAAACCTTTCTCCATTTCTCTCAACTCCTGTAGCTCCTGCCATCCGCTACCTATTTTGAGACATTTCATATCATTGACATGTTACAAGATGTTACCTTTGTAGCTGACTTCTTTCACTTAGGTTGATTGATTTTGTGAGCATGTGTCAGTACTTTATTGCTTTTTATTGTTGAGTAACATTCCACTAAATGGATAGGCCACATTTTATTTATCCATTTATCAGTTATATCCAGTTTTTGGCTATTTTGAATGATGACTCTACTAACATTTGTATGCAAATTTTTGCATGAAAACCTGTTTCAGATCTCTTGGGTATACATCCAGTAGCAGCATTTCTGGGTCATTAGGAGAGGTGGGGAGAGGGAGGGATAGAGGGAGTGAGAGAGAGACCAATTTTAAGGAATTAGCTCATGTGATTGCAGAGGCAGCAAAATCCAAATTCTGGAGGAGAAGCTGGCAGCAGTTTGAGTCCAGAAGCAGTGTAGACAGAGTTCCTTCTTCCTGGGGACCTCAGCCTTTTTCTCTTAAAGCCCTCAACTGATTTCACTAAGGCCACTCAAATTATAAAGGTTAACTCACTTGACTCAAAATCAACTGTTTAACTGATAATCTTTTCAAAAAATATGTTCACAATAACATTTAGACTGGTGCTTGATCAGATATCTGAGTCCTGTGACCTTCCCAAGATGGTACATAAAACCAGCACTGAAGTATTTTAAGATCAATTATTTTCATTGAGATCTAATTTATACACTATAATATTTATAATTTTAAAGTATAGAGTACACTAGCATCTAGCACATTCACAAAGTTATGCAAACATCACTATGATTTAATTCCACAACATTTTTATTCCACAAAGACACCCCATACTTTCAGCAGCCACTCCCATTCCCCTGCCCTCCTCCAGATCCTCCCAGGGCCTAGAAACTAGAAGTCTGTTTTATGTCTTAATGGATTTACTTACTATGGACATTTCACATCCATGCCATCATAAGAACATGGTGTTATATGTATGGTTTCTTACAGTCAGCAAAATATTTTCAAGATGCACCTATGAAGTAGAAGGAATTAGTAGTCATTCTTTTTGTGGCTGGATACTATTCCATTTTGGATATACCATATTTAAATTATTCACTAAATTGATGAACATTTGCATCATTACATTTAAAAGCTATTACAGATAATCCTGTTGTAAATATCTGGGTATCCTCATTTTTGTATGAACATGTTTGGTTTTGTGCCTAGGAGTGAAATTTCTGGGTCATGTTGCACTCAATCATATTTAGCTTTTCAAAAAATTTGTTTGTTTGTTTGGTATTAAAGATAGAATCCAGGGACTCATACATGCCAGGCAAGCACTCTACCACTGAGCTACATCCCTAGTTCTTTTTTAAAACTCTTCATTTTGATATGAGGTTTCACTAAAATGCCCAAGCTGGCCTCAAACTTCAGATTCCTACCTCAGCTTCCCCAGTAGTTGGGAACAAAGGCATGTTGTAATTAGCTATTTGAGAAACCACCCAACTGTTTTCCAAAGCAGTGCCACCATTTCATCTTCTCATCAGCAAAATATGAGATTTTTGAAGCTTTCATCATGCCAAGAACAATTACTTTTTTTTTTATTACAGCCATCATAATAAGTGTGAAATGCAACCTCGTTGTGGCTTTTGTTTGTTTTTGTGGTGCTGGGCATCAAACACAGGGTTTTCCAAATGTTAATCAAGTGCTCTAACAATGAGCTAATCCTCCTTTCTGATTGTAGTTTTGATTTGTATTTATCTAAATATAAATGATGAATGATGCTGTGTGCCTTTCCATGTGTTTACTAATAATTTGTGTATCTTCCTTTGAGAAGTGTTTATTTAAATATGTTTCCATTTTTCAGTTAAATTATCTCTCTATTGCTAAATTGTAAGAGTTTTTTATTCTGGGAACTCAATCCTTGTTTAATTTGCAAATATTTTCTCCCATTTTGCCTTTTCACTTCTTGATGGTGTCTTATGACACATGCAAGTTTTAAATTTTGATAAAGTCCATTTTTTTTCCTTTAGATCTCCATACTTTTGGTACCATAGCTATAAAATTGTTGCCTAAGAACGCATCACCTAATACAAGGTCACAAAGACCATGCCTATGTTGTCTTCTAAGAGTGTAATAGTTTTGTATTCTTATATTTAGGGGTTTTTTTTAATACCAGGGATTGAACTCAGGATCTTGAGTTTGCAAGGCAGGCAGCGGCACCACTGAGCTAAATTCCCAGCTATATTTAGGTTTTTGATTCTTGTTGAGTTAATTCTTTAGCAGACAGTTCTCATTTAAATGACTGAGCTCAGTGTGACTAGGTTATTAATTGAATTGGTCACTAAATGAGGTATTGTACACTACAATATTCAGAACAAGGAAATGGTCAAAGGAAACTCCAACTTGATGACTTTGCTTTTATTTGCATAACTCTTATGTGCAATACTGTAATGAGTAACAGAACATAAAACTACAGGACTGTACAATACAATCAGCAAAAGTTACAGGATTATATACAAAGTGTACTGTATCAAAAATATACTGAGGCTCTATAAACATTACAGAGCTGTACAAAAAAATGGTTCATAAGTCCAATTGCAGGTCATATGTCCAAAAAATGTGCCTTGGTCATAAGTCAGAACAGTCATTAACCAGGTAGGTCATTAAAAGAGGAATATCTATATATGATATGAGGTAGTGAGCCAACTTCATTCTTTCCATATGGATATCCAATTGTCCCAATATCATTTATTGAAGAATAAATTTTTTCCTCATTGAAAGTCTTGGCACCCTGTCAAATATCAATTAGAAATGGACCTATGAGTTCATTTCCAGACTCTTAACACTATCTCATTAATCTACTGTAGACCTTCAAGTTATGACTGGCCTGATATATGAACAACTTGGTTTACAACTGGAATTTTAGTTTTAATTTACAACCAAAGTCTTAGTTATCACCCAAATGCTGGCCATGTGTGCTTTCAGATGGTCTCAGATACAAATTTAACCCTTAAAGAGTTCTGAAAGCAACATTACAACATCTTTTACTGTGTGGGGTTGAGAAATCTTGGGCCAATGTCTCTTTAAGGACAATGAGATCTGCCTGCAAGAAAGTGTGATCTAAATTATATAGGAGAGAGACTTGTGTAGAGGAGGCTGAGCCTTCAATTGACCAACTTGATTTACAACAAGCCCTCACAGATGAATTGAGTTCATAGGTCAAGGGTCCATTGTCTATTGGTCTTCTTATGCCAGCACCACACTGTTTTTTGTTGGTTTTTTTTGTTTTTTTTGTAAGACAGGGTTTCGCTATGTAGTTCAGGCTGGCCTTAAATTCATATTCATCCCAGGCTGTCCTCTAACTCATTGTGATCTTCCTGCCTCAGTCTCTTGAGTGCTGGTATTACAGGTGTGTGTCACCATGCTCAGCTTGACCACACTGTCTTGATTACCATAGTAGGTTTGAAATCAGAAAGTATGGATCCTCCAAGTTTGTCTTGTTTTTCAAGATTATTTTGAGTATCATAATTCCCTTGCATTGATATGAACCTTAGGATCAAATCTTTTTGATTTCTACAGAAAATGCTATTGAAATTCTTACAGGGATTGCATTGAATATGCAGACAGATTTAGAAATATTTCCACCTTCATTATGTTAAGTCTTCCAGTTCGTGACACAATATGCCAAAATGGTATTTATTCTGGTCTTTTAAAATTTTATTCAGGGAGATTTTGTAATTTCAAAGGTGCAAATCTTACATTTGTTTTGATAATATTTCCGTCTTTTTGATGCTATTATAAATAATGGAAAGCTAATGGAATATTATGCAACTATTAAAATACTTTTGTGTGGTATATAGTATAATAACATTGAAAGTTATTATTCAGGGCCAGGGATTTAGCTCAGTGGTTTCGCCCCCTGCTGCATGCTGTCTGCTGCCTGCTGTGCAAGCACAAGAATCCGAGTTCGATCCCCAGTACCAAAAAAAAAAAAAACAGAAAGTTATTATTGAAAATGAAGTATAAAATTAGAAGATGATTGTGATTTAAAGTAAAAAATAAGAATATTAAATCATATTCATTGTAAAATAGTGACACTATAGACACAAATAACAAAGAAACATGTATAGAGAAGTTTTAAATGTAAAATGCGAGGTTTCTCTTTTCCCTACTTTTTTGTAATTTCAAACATATCTTTAATTTCAAGTATTACTTTAAAGTGAAAACTCCAAAGATATAACTTACAAAATACCAATGATCTTGATTATTTGTTGGTTAAAATAATCAAATTGGACTGGTTATGATAAATCTTTTTGAGAGCTGATTTCACGTTTATTTTATGAGGCTAAAAGCAAAGTTGCTATATTTGGTGCCAAATTTGACACCAGTCAATCACATAATTTGTTTGCAAGTCCTAGTGCAAAATAGCCCATTAGCATTCATTTATATGACTTTTATATGCAAAGCATACCTCTCATCTGCTTATAAGATTTTTTCCTATATAAACTTTTAGTTTCTTTTTTATTCTCTGTTAAAGTTAATTCATGTTGTATATCATTCTAGATACTCTTTAGTTAGCTCAATGGTATATGATTTAAAAAAATATAAGCAGAAATCTGTACATCTGACATTACAGGAAAGGATTTTTATTTTATTTTTTATGAGGTAAGCAATCCAAGCTCTGGCTGCAACATACAGGCAACTGTCAGGACAGCCTAATTACTGTGTTTCATCTCCCTGATTATTCATTTCATGGATGCAAAATAGAGCAAACCAACATCTCTTTTACTTGCCGTCCACATCACGGGAACGAAGCAGATTCATTGTCATACATAAGAAAGTGAGTTATTTCTGGAACATTCCAGATTTGTAAAAGACATCTCTGTCTATAACTGGGCCCTTTGACTTGAGACTAGCTCTTGCTGTTCTGATCCAGGGCATGCCATTGCTCCCGGGCTGGTGGGAATAGGCTCTGCTGCTGACTATTGCTTTGTGCTGCAAGGCTATGCCCCACTATTTAATTAGTTTATCGTTCTAATCTACTAACTTAACTAAAACTTCTTCTGAGCATTGTGCCAGCTGGCTCAACATTTTGAGATTTAGTAGAAGACTGTACACTTTTCCAGGCATTGTGCCTTCATTTACAGAAGCATTATGGCACCTTCAAATTTGATCTAACTATTCTGTTCTTTGGTATTGTAGTTTTCAGCCGAACCTATTGATGTGTGCTCATTAAGACCAGTTGTCTACAAAGCACCTGCTTTCCTGTAAAGGGATCTTATTACTAAAACATAGCTGGATCTTGCCAAGAAAAGGGCTTAAATTTCTTTGGCTTGCTTTGTGCTTTATCAAACTGCCTGTTTGGATTGTATTCACTAAGCTTTGCCCAACTTTCTTGCGTCTCCTTTTGTTCTGGGAAGATCTTGCTGTGAATCACTCTCCATTCTCCCTCTTGGAGCCCAGATCATGCTGTGCCCAGCCTGGCGTCTAGATTATGCTGTGATATGAAAACAATGGTTTTAGTTCCTTCCACAATCTCAGGGGAGTCATTTAGTTCCAAGGACATCCAGAGGTACAGTCTACACCCCACACCCCTGTCTGCAAATCCTCTACTCTTCTGCTTCTCTTCCTGTCACCTCCCTCCCTCCCTTATTAAAGGGCTCTCTTCAGAATCACCAAAAGCAGGACCAGCAGTGCCAGGGATTGCAGCACAATCTGTCCCTTTGTCAGGGACAGTTAGTTCCAGCAATGCTCTTTTAAACACGGAAATACTCCCACAGGGGAAGTCACCTGAAACTCAAAATCCCTTAGTGAAAAGGAGAAGCAGAACCTACTGTAATTAAATCTGTGATTTTGAGCTTAAAGCAGCATTTTTTCAAATCTCAGTTTCCAATGGTGAAAGTGAACTAGATTTGTTTATTTTCTGCAGGTTGATAGAATGCTTTGGGACTCTTATGAAAGCTACGGACTTATTCCTTAAAGTAAGTACATATAGCTATACTAAGAATAAGTATATACAGATATAGAATATATATATATATATATTCAACAATTGACTAACACACTAAAGAACCATGTCTCCTGGATTAAAAGCAAGAGCAAAAAATAAACAAGCAAACAAAACTATGAGCACAGTCTTTGAGTTCATTTCAAATCTTACATTCTGTGATCCCAACATCCCTATCAAGACTCTTGACATAACCTAGAATGTCCTCAGTGCCAGTGTGTCCCTCAAACCTTATTTCTGTGAAGTTGTCAAATGTTCATTTTCCAGTTAGTTAAATGTAAAGGATCATCTTTGAGCAAAATAATAAAACTGTAGTGAGACACTACAGTATTCCATCATTAGCCATTTCTTTTTGCCTTTAAAATTTATCTTTCCCTTTTTTAAACCTTTTTTTTTTTTTTTTGTACTAGGGATCAAACTCAGGACTGCGTGTTTGTGGGGACTTTTTAAACTTTTAATAACTTGAGGTAAAATAGATAAAAAATTTACCATTTTAACTATTTTTAACCATCTTAACCATTTTATAGTTCAATGGCATTGCATAAAGCACCTTCACCACCATCCATCTCCAGAGCTCTTTCCATCTTGTGAAACTGAACCTCTGTACTCATTCAACAACATTCCTCCTATCCCCAGCTCCTGGGTATTATCATTCTATTTTCTGTCTATATAAATTTGGCTACTAAAAGTACCTCATATACAGTAAGTGGAATCACAAAGTATTCTATTTTACATGATACCCTCAAGATTAACCCACGCTGTTTAACCAAGAGTGTAAAATAAATTTTTTTTAATTAGGATTTTTTTCTTTTAGAGATTGAGTATTTCTCTAAGCTTCCCCAGGATGAGTGTAAAAGGCCACCACTGAGTCTGAAAAGAAGAGGATTCAATGCTATCAACCCTCTGTGCCAAAGTTTGGTCTAATGTACATATAATCATTTCCCAGCTTTTCTTCTACTTCTATAAATTGGAGTGTTTCTGTACATTTGAAAGTGAGGCAGACTAGCCTTCCCCACCAATTTGGCCAAACTGTAATAAATTAATTTTTCCATTTTCATAGGCTTTTCTTGTACTTGGTTGCAGATGGGCAAACAAACCCAGGGACACATACAAGCTGAGTCCTAGGTCTAGTCCTGACTATGCCCCAGCTGGTAACAATTGTAGCATGTGTCATAATTTTATTCCTTTTTAAAGATAAATAATATTTCATTATGTGCATATACCATGCTTTGTTTATCCATTCATCTGCCATGGAAACTGGTGTTGCTTCCACCTGATGGCTATTGTGAATAATATTGCTAAGAAAGGTGTACTATATTCATTCAAATCTGCTTCTATAATTTTGTAGATATATATCCAGAGGTGAAACTGTTGAATCATATGGTAATATATGCTTACACTTTTGAGAAATGGAGATACTACTTTTTCATGAAGGCTGTACCATTTTACATTCCCTCCTATAGTGCTTAGGTCTTCTAGTTTCTTCATCTTTGACAGCACTGTTATTTTCACTTATTTGTTTTGATTGTAGACTCCTGATGGGTGTGAGATGGTATTCCATAGTGAGTTTTCATTATTGTTTTGATGGTGCTGGGAAACCATGTCAAGGCATGCTCTTGCCAAGCAAGTCCTCTACCAACTGAGTTATAACCCCAGCACTTCCTTATAGGTTTTTTTACCCAGTACTGGGGATTAAACCCAGGACCCTGGCACTGAGCTATGTTGTTTATTTTTTATTTTGAGACCAGGTCTCCCTGTCTTAGTTACCTTTGTCTTGTTGCTGAGACAAAGTACCCAACAGTCAAAGTTAAAGGGGGAAAGGTTTACTTGGCTCACAGTTTGTAGAAGTTTCAGTGCCCTTGAGCCTAGCCCCACCATGAATCAATCAAATACCCTCGATTCAGCCACCTCTGAAAAAGCATGAGGCTTTGGGGGACATCTAAACACAAGCCATAACATTCCACCCCTGGCCTCCCAAAGACTCGTGCACATCCTTTTATGCAAAAAAGCATTTAATCCATCTCCAAGAGTGGCCAAAGTCCTAACAGTTTCAACACTGCTAAAAGGCCAAGTCCAAAGTCTCCTCTGAGATTGAGGGCAAACTCTTAGCTGCAAGCCCCTGTTAAAAAGAAAGTTGAATACTTTCAACATTCAATAGTACAAGACAAATATTTCCGTTCCAAAAGTTACAAACTGGGGATAACAAACAATGGGACCAAAGCAAGACCAATATTCAGCAGGCAAACTTTAAATTCGACAGTTCTGCTTCTAGCATCCTCAGCAATCTGTGGCAAGTTGTGAACTCCCAAGGGACTGGGTGGCTCTGCCCCTACAGCACTTCTGTTGGTTGTAGCTCCCACAGCTTCTCTCTTGGGCTGGTTCATGTCCTTCTGTGCAGCTTTCCTCAGACGATCAACACTTCTGGTTTCTCCAAACTTCTGGGTTCCCCAGTGCAATTTGGTTTCACACTTACAGCTTTACACACTGCCCTCTAAGGGGTGAACTCCCTGGCATCCCAGGCCTACTTCTGAAATCTGAGTGGCAGCTGTCATCACCCTACAACTCTTCCATTCTACCTGCACCTAAAACCAGTGCCATGTGGATGATGCCAAGGTCTGCTGCTAGCTGGACCAATAGCCAGGCTTCCTTCTCTCTTGGCTGTAGGGGCCGAGTGCCTAGATTGCTGAGCACTCTGAATTCAGTTAGGAGGAAAAATTCTCTGGGCTGCCACCATTCTGGAACATGGTCCAGCCACTGCCATTCTGCAGAATGGAGCCCTGGAGTTCTCTTCTCCAAGTAAAGTCATTTTTGCGATTTTGAGGATGCAAAGGGTGGAGTCCTGCTGCTTCTTGTGATGCTCTCAGGCCATCTTTTCTATTCTGATCCTTCTCAGCAATCAAGATCTCCTCTGCTCTATCTTTGTAGGCCACAACTTCACTAGAGTTTTCTTTCTGGGCAAACTCAAAACATTTAAAAATCATTCTTCTGGGCTCTTTGCTCTTGATTCTCAACATAAATCTGGCTAAAAGCCCCCAGTAGCAGCCATGCCACTGCCCCATTATTCTGCCAGATTCATTAGTTTCCTGCCCTTAATCTCAGTCTCAGGCAAAGTCTCTGGACATGAGCGAAATGCAGACAAATTTTCTGACAAGCCGTAACACACATTGTCTGAAGCCCAGCAGCCAATGCAGTCTCAACTCCTTGAGCCTGGTCTTTACCAGCTTTCTGGTCTTCTGAGCTCTGACCAGAACTTCCCATACAGAACAGCCTAAGGTATTCCAGCTCTATTTCTTCAGCCAGCATTTCTGAACCTTTAACTCATCCTCTTCCCACATATCAGTTCATTACCTGAGCCTATTAGCCAGGTAATGCCACAGCAATGACTCCACTCCTGGTAGCAAATTTATATCTTAGTTACTTTTCTCTCAATGCTGAGACAAAATACTCAACACCCTAAGTTACAGGGGAAAAGGTTTATTTGGCTCAGGGTTCATAGAGTTTTAGTCCATAATCGGCTGGCTCCAAGACGGTACCAGAGGGGCAACAGTTCATGGCAGCAGAAGATAGAAGAAGCTGCAAGGGATCTTAATAGTGTTTTTCTGCCCCTTTTATCTTATTCAGACTACTTAGGGTGGGTAGCACTCACACCCTTAATCTTAGTGTCCTCCAGCCTAGCCTTACCATGAGTCAATCACGCACCTTAGACTCAGCCACATCTGAAAAAGCATGAGGCTTTGGGGGAATATCTAAACTCAAGCCAAAATACTCCATAAGGTAGTCTTTTACATGATTGTTCAAGGGGGGGGGTAAGTGGATTCCTAGGCAGGTAGGTACCTCAGTTGTCCAGTGTTTCAAACAGTATCCTTTTCAGGAATGTGGGCTATGTACATCTTATCTTCTTCACCTAGTTCTCTAGAAAGGTGCAGTTCACTGGATTGAAAGAAATTAGTGATCAAAGTTTCCATGTTGATCAAAGGGACTTTTGTCTGATCGTTGTTGCGGTCACAATTTCCTGCAAGCACCCTTTGGAGTGAGACCTTCTCTAATGGGTTGGGACTAGGGAGTGCTCAAGAAGAGAGGTTTTGTGCATGTTTACCTGAATTTAGTGTATAAAGGACTCTCAGTGGGTAGCTGTCTTAGTTATTTTTCTGGCTGCTGAGACAAAATATATGGCACCTAAAGTTAAAAGAGGAAAGGTTTATTTTGGCTCACAGTTTGTAGAGGTTTCAGTCCATAATTGGCTGGTTCCAAGGCAGGTGGCATAGCAGAGGGCATCACAGAGCAGGAGAAGACAAGCAGCAGCAGCAGTAGCAATAAGCAACAAACAACGACCCTCTTTCTGTCCCTTATATAATGTGCAGGCTACCTGACCTTAGCAGTCACACCCAGGGTAGGGCTCCTTTAATCCTACCTAGAATTATGCCAAACCAGAGGACTAATTTAGTAATCACACACTCTTAATCCCAGCATCACATGCTCTAGATCCATCCACCTCTGGAAAAGCCTCACCTATGACCACATAAGGCTTTGGGGGGACATCTAGACATAAGCCATAATAGTAGGTAATTCCTATGAGAGTACGTAAGAGCAAAAAAACTTCTCAGAATTGGATCTTGATTGGGGGTTATGTGCACTTTTATACTGACCTGTTGATATAGCCACACTTAGAAGATTCTATGCTTCTTATTATATTTGCTTAATTATTTCCATTAATATAATTTGGGGGGGCTTAAATTTTAATTATTATTTGAATAAGTAGTTATTAAATAAATATCTTCCAAAAATTACACCATGATGTCTCATTGAAACCTAATGACAAAAATTTCATAAGAGATGGTCTATATTTAAGCTATCTTGAGAGAGAAAATAGTATGAATATTATGAATTGAACTGTGTCCATTCAGAAATCATGTGTCTATGCTGCAAATCTAATTCCCAATATGATTTTATTTGGAGATAAAGTTTTAGGAGGCGATTGAGGTTAAATGAAGTCATAAGCATGGGGCCCTGAAGGGACATTACAAAACTTCATTCTCTCTCTTCCTCCTCTTTTCCATTTATGATGCAGAGAGGAGGCAGCTGTCTGTACGTCAGCAGAAGAGGGTCATCCACAGCTCACACTATTTCTACACATTCTTCTTTTCTAAGTCGTTTGAAAATGGATGATTGAATAAAATAATCTCCTTAAAATAATACTCTTTTTAAAAAATGAAACCCATTTGTAACCATGTATGCTGATAAGACAATAAAAACTCACTTATTCATTCCTTCATTAAATAAATTATTGTCTTCTATGTGCTAAGCATTTGGTTATGCTGGATATGAAATAAGAAAGAAAAATAGAGTTCCTGCTGTCATAGAACTTGCTATTTAAAAGAGGTGATGGATATCCAATAAATGTAAAAGTGGAGTTATGATATGTGCCATAAAGGAGAATAATACTGTGATTTGAGAATTAATAACAGAGCATTTTTAACTAGTCAAGGAGGTCAAAGAGGCTTTTCTGCAGATATAATGGTTGACTATATGCAGACATGTCCAGTAAGGAGGGGTTTATAGACAAAGATGAAAAAAAAGAGCATTTCAGGCAGAAATAAGACTGTATGCATAGGACTTGCTGTAGAATGGAACATGGGAAAATCAGACATGCAAATAAGGGCTCAGATAGTGGATTGACTATAAAGTGGGAGCATCTGGTGAGAGGAGGTGAAGACTGGAGTCATTCCATTCCTTGAACCTCATCTTTAGTGTTGTCTCTATGCTGAAAGTCATGAAAAGCAACTGAGTAACATAAGCAGGAGGGAAGGGCAATATTTTTTTTCCTTAAATTCTTTTATTGGTACATTTTAGGTATACAATACATTTACATTTATCATTGGGTGCTTGTACCTGTACATGATGTATCTTGGTTCTTATTTTTTCCCCATTACCTGTGCTCCCTTCACCCCCTCCACCCAGGGCAATATTAATTGAATTTACATTTTAAAATATTTCTCTAGCTTTTTGTGGAAAATCAATTTAAAGGGATATGTGTGTTTATGCAAGTCAACAATTTAGGAGGTCAAGTAATCTAGGAAAGAGAAACACATTAGAGGTTCACACTAAGGTGGCTGTAGTAGAAAAGAGGTGAAAATTGTATATGAGAAATAGGTTAGGAGTAAAGGTAATAGCATTTGTTAATATTTGACTTAGACATATTATATTTGGGAGCAACATAATTTTCTCCAGTGTCTGGCTTGCTGGCCCTACTATTCACTGGAAAAGGAAATTCTGAAGGAAGACTATGTTTGGGAGAGAAGACCACAGGTTTCAGTTTTGGTATGTTGAGGCTCAGATGCCTCTGAGATGTCCAAGTGAAAATCCTGAGGCTGGGCTCCAAAGATAGAACTGGAGACACAACCATGTGAGTCACTTGCTTTTGATGATAACTCAAGTTAGCTATATTAATAAGATTGAGGTGGTGGTTGGAAGCCAACCAAATGGCTCTAAACTTTACTGTTTCAGAACTTGTAATATTACCACTCGTTGAAGTATTGCCCTTAATGCTAGGATTTAGATAACACATATATTAAACAATCCATCTTATTTTTCCAATTTCATATAATCCCTTTTCAAAAAAGATTTATCTTTTTCTGATTTACGATTTAAAAACTGACTTCTAGTAGAAACTGCCAACATGATGATCTTAAGAATTAGCTATATGAGAAAATGAAAAAATGGAAACAAAGTCTTTGTAAATATAGAGGGGTGGAGTAGAAGGGTGGAGGGGTTGAAGGGAGGGGAGGGGAATGGGGAAAACTAAGAATCAAGATATATTATGTAAAGGTACAAATCTCCAATAATGAATGTCATTATATTGTATACCCAAAATGTACCAATTAAAAATGTACTTAATTAAACAAAGAATTAGCTGGGCATTCATTGATTCAATCAGAATATTTGAGTGTGTGTTTGATTTTGATAAATGCTTTTTCTGCATATCTTGAGATGATCATGTTAATATGGCTCTGTTAATATGGTGTATTACATTTATTGACTCAGATGTGTTGAACCATCCCTGCATCACTGGGATAAATCCTACTTGGTTATAGCATATAATCTTCTTGATGATTTGTTGCATTGTGTTTGCCAGTATCTTATTGAGGATTTTTGCATCTGTATTTATGAGGGAGATTGGCCTCTAGTTCTCTTTTTTGGTTGTATCCTTGTTTGGTTTCGGTATCTGGGTAATACTTGATTCCAGGAATGAGTTTGGGAGTATTGCTTCCCTTTCAATTTCATTAAAGAGTTTGAGGAGCATTCAATCTTCTGTAAATTTCTTGTAGAATTCAACAGTGACTCCATCAGGACTTGGGCTTATTTTATTGGTAGGTTTTTAATTACATCTTTATTTCATTGACTGATATTGGGTTATTTAGAATCATTATATCTTCTTGATTCAGCTTTGGTAATTCGTATGTATCAAGGAGTCTGTCTATTTTTTTCAGTCTTTTCCATCTTATTGGGATACAGGTTATCAAAGCAGATATTTGATTTTTCACATCTATTAAAATTTGTTTTATAGAGTTGGATGTGCTGATATTTGGTGCATATACACTTATGATTGTTATCTCTTTGTGTTGGAGTGTTCCCTTGACAAGTATGTAGTGACCCTCTTTGTTTCTCTTGATCAGTCTTGGCTTGAAATCCACTTGCAAATAAGTAGCTACCCTTGCTTTTTTCTGGGTTCCTGTCACATAAAGTATTGTCTTCCATCCTTTTGACTTTCAGTCTATGAATTTCTTTTTGAGTTAAATATGTTTCTTACATGCAGTATATTGTTGAATCTTGTTTCTTGATCAATTCTGCCAGTCTGTTTCTTTGAATTGGGGAATTGAGACCATTTAAATTGATGGTTATAACTGATATCTATTGACTTATCCTTGTCATATTATTTTCCTGTTGTTGGTTCCCTTTCTTTCCCCTCTTTTTAATTGATTGCCTTTCCTGGTGGATTCTTTCTATTTTTATTCATGGAATTGTGATCTTCCTTATCTCTGTCTAGAATATTCTTCACAACATTTTGGAATGCTAGTTTGGTGGTCACGAATTTCTTCAGGTGTTCTTTGTCGTAGGTGTATCTTATTCCTCCAACAATTTTGAAAGATTGTTTTGCAGGGTATATCAATCTAGGTTGGAGGTTGTTTTGTTTTAGGACTTGAAATACTTCACTCCAAGCTCTCCTTGACTTAAAGGTTTGTGTTGAGAAGTCTGCTGTGATTCTAAAAGAGAAGGCTCTCTTTTATAGGTGATTTGTTTCTTTTCTCTAACAGGATTTAATATTCTTGCTCTGAATTTCTGGAATTTTGACTACTATATACTTGGCATACTTTTTTTTTGGTTATGGCTAATTGCAATTCTATATGCCTCAGTTACGTTTATGTCAAATTCTTTTTCTATGCTTGGGAAGTTTTCTGCCACTACTTCTGTAAATATGTTTTTTGTGTCATTTGTGCTGTCTCCTGCTTTTTTGTTAACTCCAATCAATCTTATGTTGTTCTTTTTTGCATCATCGAGTTGTTAGACTGATTTTCCATGGTCCTTTGCTAGTTTTAAGGAATTTTTCTTTTCATGATTGCTAACCACAATCCTGCCTTCTAGATCTAATATTCATTCCTCACATTTGTTCATTCTGCTGGGTATACTTCCAATACAATTTTTAATCTGGATATCTACTTGAATCTGTTAAATGGATTTCATTTCTTTCCTATGTTGAGCATTCGTGGTTCCATCGTTTTCCTAAGCTCATCTATTTTTTTAATCTATGCATACTCTATATTCACTGGCCAAATTCTTCATTATGATCACCATCTCTCTTTTTTTTTAACTTGAGAAATTATTTCTGATCTTATGTTTTCTATAGCCTTATTCACCTGTTTTGTTATTTCCACTGCTATCTTTTCAGAAAATTCAGGTGGGTGGCTTTTGATTTCCTCCATCTTGTTGTCCCCTGGATTTGCCCTGGGTGGGCTAGAAATCTGGGGTTGCATCTTACTTCTGTGTCCTGTCATTTTCTTTTTCTTTAAATTTATTTTTTGTGTTGATGCTTGTAAATTGCTGACGGTAGGTAGCTTTATCACTAGTATAAGGCCTCCCTAGAAAATGACTGTTCTTCAGAGATGTCTGGCTCCTGGCCTTTGAGTCTGTCCCAAGATCATATCTTCCCAATTTATTAGGGATGAGAAGCTGCTGTCCATTTGGCCTAGCACACAGTACTTTGGTACTGGACTATAGTAATCATTATGACCCCTGATGATCACAAGTTGCCATACAAAGAAGAACAACTGATCACAACAGGTATGGCATCCTCACTAAAGGAGTACAATTAGCAATAACAATAGCATCAAGCACAGACTGACAAACTGTGGTAACTATTAATTTGGTACCATTAACCATAGGAGCAAAATCTTAAGTTATATATCAAAATCCAACATAAACCATGAACTTGTCTGCAGTGAATTTCCTCTTATTAGAGTGATTTTACCCTGAGGAATTTAACAGAGATAAGGAGGAATAGAGAAATAAGTGAAGAGAAAGATAGTAGTGGCAAGGCTGAAGGACAAAAGAAGATCATCAAATCTTTGGGAAACTGGAGAAGAAGACAGAAGACAAAGAATGAGGGGAAAAGTAAAAAAGATCAAAGTGAACCAGAGAAACCAGAGACAATGTTCACTCGTGTAAAAATATAAAAAAAGACAAATCAAGAAAAGGGGGGGGGAGTGAACAAAACAAAACAATACAAAACAAACAGCAAAATATAAACCCAAACAACAACAACAAAAAAAAAAAAAGACAAAATTTCCCTGACCACAAGCCTATACCTATCCTATGGTGTTCACAGTTGTGTAGTAATGTTTAACTCAGAGTTGAAATTTGTGCTGCACCAGCTCTGCTCCAACAGACTTGCAGGGTGATCTTGACCTCCAGCTGTAGGGGTTGGGGCCTGAATCTTTAGCCAGTAACTCTCTGGATGTCCCTCGGAAGCCTGCCTAATTCTCCTTACCCTGTATGTCTCGGAGGCCATTGTGCTGTGGGTTTTTAATGCTAGGAGCCCTGAGACAAACAAAGATAGCCCAAGGCTGCTCCAAGTTCCTCATTCACTTTTTCTCTCTTGTCCCTTGTACAACCCCTCTGTTCCACTCTACTGGTGCATCTCTCTCCTCTTTCACTTCACTGGGAATGGGGTGAGGGGAAGAGGAGAGGGGTCAGTGTGACTGTGTGTGTGTGTGTGTGTGTGTGTGCACGCTGTGGCTGGACTCACTACCTTTACTGCCACAGGTTCCAATTAGCCACTACAGCACATAGCATTTGCTGCTCTGCTCCACTGGTGTGTTTTTCCTGGAAGGGTTTTGTATATGTACTGTTGAAGCCTGCACTCCCTGGAGGGCTCTGGGATTGCTCACTCTCAATGTGATCCTCTCATGTGTGAGCTGAGTACATACATTCAATATTGATAGTTCCTAATTCAGTCAGAGGTTGCTTTTTATCCTCTTAAGAGAGGATAAAGGTCTGAGACCAAACTGGCAGACCATTGGGGAAGGTGCAGCAGCCTGGTCTCTTGCCATTCTATTTGCCAGTGAAATAGGTTGCCAGGCTGCAAGTCCTCTGTTTGGAGGAGGGCAAATGAGGTGAGGGGCTGTATGCACCATGTCTATCCTGTGTAGCTTGATTCTACCACACTATTGGGGTTGCATCAGGTTTTTGGGAACTTTCCAGAATGGCAGTTTCTACTCTGCATGCAGGAGGAGGTCCTGCTTGCAGCTCTGTGGACTGCTTTACCTTTTTATAAACTCCTGCGCCTATGTTTTGTTTGATCTACAAATTTCATATTTCAAGTTGGTTTTGACATCAGGATGTATGACCCTCCATTTCTTCCAATTACCTGTGTTTTTATTTAATTTTTCTCTGAGTATATCTGGCATGACTCCTCTATTCAGGCATGTTGGATCCCTCTCAGTGCATTTTTTCCCTTGCATTTTGCTACCCTCTTTGGATATTAGCTTGGCCTCCACTTACTCTAGTTTATAAATGGCCGTTCTTTATTAGGTTTGTGTGTTTTGGCCCAGGCTACTGCCATTTTGCCTTGCCACATGATCAGCTGTTGTGCCATATTGTCTTTTTTTTTTCCATATTGTCTTATTACATGACTATTATGTGGGTTTGTGTCACTGGACATCATCTTTTTTTTTTTTTTTAAAGTAACTGACCTTAAGAGCTAAGGCTTTGATTTTAGAGAATATGTGGGCTTACAGGAAACTCTTTCTTCTCATATGGAAGAAAAAAAACTGTGGGGGCACTTTAAGAACTCTCATTGATATAGGGCACCAAGGAATCAAAAAATGGTATCCAAATAAACAAAAATAATTCAAACAAGGGAAATATTGTAACTCCCAACATGCTAAGATATCTGAAACATGAGTTTGTGTTCTCTAAAATCAAAGAATGCATTTCAGGAACAGGGGAGGTTAAGGGTAGGAAAAATTTACTGAGAGAAAGATAACTTCTGTCTAAGAGAAACAGAAGAGGGACTGGAAAGTGAGTTGCACTCCCACCCCACTTCTCAAAGATGTTTTATGGGCCAAAGCAAGGAGGTGAGGCAGGTACAAAGTGAGACAAAATTATAAATAGATAGAGACATCTGTCTAGTCTGTATTAGGATCTCTCATAAGAGGCATCTTGTTAATCTGTCCCATCTTCTTCTTCTGCATGAGACATCACCTTAAGGAGTCAAGACCTAGCTGTCTCCTTCTTTCTATAAACCCCAAGAAGAGTCAATGGGAAACCTCTTAGACCATCCTGGCACACAGATTCCACTGATTTCATCACTTGGCCATACCCTTGATGTATGGTAAAGGTTTGATCCTGATAATTTATAACAGAAAAAGCTTATCTCCTATTGAAATACGGTTTGGTTCCAATGTGAACTGGGAGGTAACAAAAGATTGAAATAGGATGGTACTTTAAACTATGGGACTATTCTGCAGTTATAATGTTTCTGCTTAAAACACAAAAGGTGGAATGAAGTGCCTCATATTTGGTATTTGGTGACTATCAAAGAAAATGCTCAAAAACTAGGAAGACCCTGTCCTGGACACCTAATTTGTCTCTTGTAAGGATCAGGGTCTCACTGCTCTGTTTGATGATACCAGGAGGTCCATTCTACCTCTTTTTTATAGTCCTCAAGCCAATAAAACAGGCCCCCTTTCAGTTACAGATATACATAGGAACTATGCAAATGAACAATGAGCTTGAAAAAGAGAAAGAAGCCCTCCTGAGAGGTTATTTTCCCCTCAACCAAACTGAGACTGTTATATCAGTGAGGGACTAAGAATGATGTCTGATATGCTAGCTACTCTTACAAGGGAGATAAAGAGGTGTGTTGAGTCTATCATAAATATACTAATCAGGAGAGTGGGGCTACAATACCTCTGTCTCAGTAATGAGGCTGTTATTCCAATAATCCACCCTCTAGTAGAAGATCCATATACAATTCTCTATTTAAAATGCACATTTTTTCCATCCTCCTACATCCAGACTCTCAGCTTCTGTTTTCTTTTGAATGAAATAATATTCTAATTTGCACCCCCATATATTTGGTGTAGACTACAACAACTTTAGATGGGACAACAGATACCCAATTGTTGGAGATGATCTTTTATGTGTTCAACAATTGGAACTCAAGAAACAAAAGAGAAAGGCTAAGATTATAGTTGTTGCAGTTGGTAATGCTTTACACACACACATGCGCGTGCGCGCACACACACACACACACACCCGTGTACAGAAAAATCCAGGGACAACTGGGAAAAGTGTCCATGTTTCAAGTGAAAAAACCCCTGGACTTTGGACACAAGATTGCACCAAGCCTCATTCTGGACCCTGTCCTGTAAGTGCAGCAGCTAATGCTCCTGACTTGTGACATTGGAAATTTGACTGTTGCCACTCTAAGAGAGGGGCTAGGCCAGCTGGAACCTTCATTTCTTGCTCTGATGACTGAAGAGGCCCAGGGAACCCATAGTGCCCCTATCTATGGGCATCATCATCTCTTCTGAGGACCCCTGGGTAACCCTGCATGTCATGGGTGACAATTCAATTTTATTTTGATTTACTTTTCTAGAAAACCCTCCTCTGGATCTATAGCCATAGTTGAGGTTGAGGGGGTCCCTAATCAGATATTCTTTACTCCTCCTCTGCCCAAACATTAGCCACCCTTATGAACAAGTCAGGACATCAGTTACCCACCCCTCAAAGACCCTGGGGACTTGTGCTTCACTGATAGAAGTAGCTTTGTCCAAGAAGGACATTAAAAGGCAGGTTATACAGTTGTCAATTTACAACAGGTTATTGAAGCTAAACCTCTTCCACCAGGAACCACTGATTGAAAAATAAAGCCAATAACTCTTATTCAGGCATAGATACTAGGAAAAGGCAGAAGGTTAACCACATTCCAAATATGCCTTTCTGAGTCTACATGTTCATTTAGCAATCTGGAAGGAAAAAAGCTTACTGACTTACAAACAATCATCTATAAAGCACAGGCAGGAAATTCTACAACTCCTAGAAGTAGACCATCTTCCCAAGTGGGTTGCAGTTATACACTATAAAGGGCACCAAAGAGACATATCTGAAGTTTCCTTGGGAAATCAAAAGATTGATAGGGAGGCAAAAAGGGGAGCCCTACACACTCTTAAAATTCTAGCTTTATTTTCAGTTCCTAAGGAACCATTAAAACTAGCCTGTACTCTCAGGAAGATAAATGGGCCTTAGAACAGGGAGGAATTAAAAGGGGTCTCTGGTGTTATTTAGGAAACAAACTGGTTCTTCCTCAGGGGATACAGTGGAAGGTTAGAAAAACACTTCATGATTCCTTCCATATGGGAAGAGACACTACTTTGGAAATGGTCACTCAAGTTTTCACAAGACTAGGATTAGTGGCAACCACCCAAAAAGTCTGAAAATTTTGCCTCCTCTGCCTATAATAACTTAGGCAAGCCCAAACCACTTCCTTTATTAGAACCTGTACAAAGGAGAGGGATCTACCCTGGGGAGGACTTGCAATTAGAGTTTAGTCATATGCCACCATATGGAGGATTTAAACAGATGTTAGTCCTAATTCCTAATTGACACTTTTACTGACTGAATTGAAGCCTTTCCTACCTGTTCAGAAAGTGCTATGTAGGTAGTCAAGCTGCTTCTTAAAGAAATCATCCCCAGATTTGGACTATGCTCATTTCTCCAGAGTGACAGTGTACCCTTTTTTTATTTCTTAAATAATTCAAGGAGTGGCAAAGGCTTGAGGAATAAAGTACCACCTCCATTCCACTTGGTAGCCTCAATCTTCTGGAAAGGTAGAGTGAAAAATAACCAAACCCTAAAGTGAGCTCTGGCAAAATTTTGCCATAAGACAGCTGAGTCCTGGCTTTGCTGCCAATAGTGCTTTTTTGTTTGTTTGTTTGTTTTGTTTTTTGTTTTTTGAGACGGGGGTCTTTCTGTGTAGGTCAGGCTGGCCTTGAACTCATGACGATCCTCCTGCCTCAGTCTACCAAGTGCTGGGATTACAGGGATGTGCCACCACACCTGGCTGCTGATAGTGCTCTTGAGGGTTTATAACATGCCCAAAACTGAGCTAAGTTTAAGCCTGTTTGAAATGTTATATGAGAGGCCATTTCTGTCAAGTAAAAGGCCAAAAACCAAGACCAGACCAGGCCACAACAAGCCTTTATTAGGGGAACAGATCTGCCAGGCTGCAGAGACAAAAGGAGAGACAAAAGCAATATGGCTGGGGCAGGGAGTGTCTTTTATAGAGACTGGGGTGGGACTTGTAGGGGATGAGGCGGGGTTGAGTGAGGTAGTGATTAGGGAGTGGAGGAGCCCGGGATGTCACTAGGTAGTAGGAGGTGAGCAGTATTAGGTTACTCTCCAGGCAGGAACAGGGGCATGATGAGAAGAAGGGTTTGTTCTTTGGTGGGAGCAACCATCTTGGCATGACGTCACACGGGAGAGGCAAGACATAATAGGAAGAGGGCAGCTACTATACATAATAGCTGCTGAGGTAGTGGAAGACCTATCAATTTCTATCCTCAGAAATGATAGTAGACCCAGATACCAAGAGATTCTTACAATATCTCACCAATCTGGGCCAAGTACAACAAGCAATCCAAATGTATGGGAACAGAGTTCTGGCAGCTCCTGGCCTAGGGGACCACCTACTGTCTATCATGGAGATCAAGTGGTCATAAAAACTTGGAGAGAAGGAACTGCTACAGACCAGTTAATGATAAAATGGAAAGACCTCTTTTCAGTGATTTTTGCCACATCCTGTTGAGAGCCATTCTACATAATTTTGGGGAAAAATCATTTCATAATTAAATTATAATTAGGGCTGTCTGAGGCCTAATGTCCTTGTCCATGAGCCAGCTATGGCATGTGGAAACATAACTCTGTTTCTCCTCTGGTCACAGCTGAGGCCTCAATGGTCTGGTGATGCTGTGGTGCTCAAGGGCAAGCTTACATCAGTTGAAGACATCCTAGTTCTTGGAGAATGGAGTTGTAATTTAAAAAAAGGAGAAAGGTTTCACCTGAGGACAAATTCCTTATTAGCTTAACTCATCCCATGTACTATTATAAGAATGTTTTGCTCACCTCACCACCCTCATCAACATAAGATCCTCCAGGACCTAAGATCCTTATCAACCTAAGATCCTCATCAACATAGGATTACTGCAGGCTTCTGAGTCACCAGATACTCCCTCTGATTATTGTATGCACCAAATAAATAGTGGTTATCTTGGAGTGTCTTTGTCTTTGTCCACTCTGAGGCACTGACCTCCCTGCCTCTTATGTACTTTGAAATTATGCAAGTCTCTATTGTCTTTCTTACTTTAGTCCTTGCTCTTCCCCTTTCTAGGTAGTCGGAGGATTGATTGCCCTCCAATAACACCCATTGTAGTAAAGGTAGGTGGCAAAGATAGACAATTAGATTCATTTTTCTAGAATAAAGTCAGTTTCACACAAACTATTTGAAGAACAAGATCATCCGAAAGGAGAAAGCTACTCCTGTGAGCCCCTGGAAGACTTGAGTTTTCTCTTCAAAAAGCAAGACTCCAGGGTTGCTACAGATAAGTAAATAGGATCTTGCTAAGGTCTGGACCTTAGACTCTTGATAGTTTATCTGACATATCTTTCTAACATACCTTCTTCTCTATAGAAAGCATGGAAATCTGACTGCTTCTCATATTTGGGGTAATAGTAAAGTTTCTTTTTCCCAACAAACAGGCAGCTCAATGATCACTAACTCTTTTCTCATTGTTGTCTGACAAGTTTTTCTTTTTTCAACCCAGCCAGCAAGCCAGAGCACCTCAAGGTGGTTGGAAAGCACATAATCCCTAGCAGTAGGTTCTACAGCCCCTTTCAGCTTGAAGAAACTGTAGAAGACAGAGACCTCCACTCCCTCAGCAGCCCATAAAGAATTATGGGATTTAAAAAAGAATTATGGGATTTATGTCACTCAGGGGGAAATGATGCAGGAAGGTAGGGGATGGCAAAGATGGCTTGGAAAGTAAGCATGGCCAGATTTCAGTATACACAAACCAAACAATTCCCAAGCTCCCGTATAAGGACTTCTCACGCTATTATGAACTTCTCACACCACCCACCCTGTGTCTCCCAGATCCAGGGTGTACTTTTGCTTTTGCTTTTAATTTTTCCTCCCTTTTGTTTCTCCCAAGTTCATTCTGCAGAGCCAGTTTCTCCCTTACCCTCCACCCACATGTTTTCAAATAAACGTTGTCACTGATTTTAGCTTGTCTTGTTTAATTCTTTGTTCAACATGAGAAGGATCTGGAACAAAGAGGCAAGCACCTCAAAAAACTGATAATTGTTGAGCCATTTCTAAAAGGAGCTACCTGAAAAGACTAAGATTGTGCCAAAGATTGAACCATGATTTGGAAGATGATCCCCTTGTTTTAAATCTGAGTGTTGTATGAGGTTAACTTCATAAATTAGGAGAGGATTCTCAACACTTTTTCAAAAATTACCAGTATTATTCTCCACTCCTTTTTTTATTACCTTAACCTATTAACTTGCCTTTTCCCTTAGAGATAGCTGGCTTTAAACTAGAGCCAGTACTAAAAAAATATACACAGTATTGAAATGCATTGTGTAGAAGTGACTGGAATTGGCATTTTGCTTCTAGATATGCGGTATATTTGTGTGCTCTCCTGTGAGCCATGGAATCACTCAAAGTCAGGATCAGGTTCTGAACTTCAATGAAGACATCACTATTCTCTGGAGGAGAAATGGAGGTCAATATTCTTGAACTTGGGTGGAGAGAGGCTATTCACGTGAAAGCCACCTGAAGATTGCTGAGAAATATACCTGTATCTTTGTGCTAGACTATAAGGAGCCAGTTTTGCTTTCTTTCTTTTTTCTGGAAGTAGCTTCTGCCCAGAATCATGTATCTGACTGTAGTAATGAGGTTATAAGATTTAACATGCTGAAAAATGTCTAAACACAAGAACAATATGTCTTTGAACTTACACTGTACTCTTCTTCCAAAAACTTTCATCATTAGCTAATTAAATCTCACAGTTTGGCAGTGAAAGTACATCCTCACCTCATTTTACCAAAGGGAATGCTATTGAGAGGTTAAGCGTTAGAGTGGACAGTTACTACAGCAGGAAGGAAAGAGGGCAGTGAGACAGGATCCTCTTGCATTTACTGAATAACATAGTTAAGCAGGAATAAGTCTTGAAGGTTCACACAAGGGCCCCCAATCTTTAGAAGGGCTGCATGTCAAAATCACCAGAATGTGAAAAATAATTCTTTCACAAATTCTCAGGAAAGGACACTCATTTTCCTTAGCAAACTGTTAAGTTCTTTGCAAAATGAATTTTTGTTTTTAAAGTAACATCAGAACTGCATTTATTTTTGTGTCACTTTATTGAGATATAATTCATGTACTGTACAACTCATCAATTTAAAGTATTGGTTGGGGTTCTCTAGAGGAACATAATCAATAGAAAATATATTTATATGTGTGTATTTAAAATTTTCACCAGCAGATTTATAAGGTAGACTTACAGGATCAGAGGCAGGATAGTTCACAATGGCTATCAGCTAACTGGAAATCCAGAGCACCTAACAGCTCCTTGGTGCAAGAAGCTTGAAGCCACATAACAATAGGGATCGAGGCTACCATGATAGTCTGATACTGGAGGCCTGGAAGCTCCCTGGAAAAATCACTGGTATGAATCAGTATTGAAAGGTTGAAGAAACTGGAGTCTGATTTATACAGGTGATGGCAGTAGCAAAAGGCACCCCTGCTAAGCAGAAGGGAGCTTTTTACACACAGGTCAGCTCCTTCGTTCTTCTTCTTCCATTCCATCCGGCTTCAGGGACCCACAGTCAGGTTGGGTCTTCTTCCCTCTGTTTGCTGGCCTATGTGCCAGTCATCTCGGGAAACACCCCACAGACACACCCAGAAGTGTGCTATACTAATCTGCTGGACTTCTTAAGGCAGTCAAATTGACAATCACAACCAACAATCACAAGTATATGATTCAATATTTTTAATATCACACAAGCAATTTTAAAATATTTTCATCACTTCCAAAAGAAATCTCTTTCTCTCAGCTTGTGTCACTCTATTTCCCCAAGCATCCTCATTTTTAAGCAACCACCAAAATACTTTTTATTTCTATTGATTTACCTAATCTGGACATTTCATTATATAATTGAATTATATAATGAGTGGTCTTTATAATTGGCTTTTTTCATTTAATATGATTATCTTTAAGGTTCACCCATGTTGTATTGTATGTCAGCACTTCATTCCCTTTTAGCTATATAATATTTCATTGTATAGATATCCATTGTTAAACATTCATGAATTTATGGACATGTAAGTTGTTTTTGTCATTGGGCTCTTAGGAATAATGCTACAATGACTATGCAGACACACACACACACACAACTATTTTGCTGTGTACATTTGTTTTCATTTAAGGGATAAATATCTAGAAGAATTTCTGGGACATAGAATAACACTACATTAACTTTTTGAGAAATTTTTCTACTGTTTTGCAAAGTGGTTGCAACACTTTTTGCATTCCTACCAGCTCTGTATGAGGTTTGCAATTTCTCCATACTTCTTATTTTCTGACTATGTCTTTAAGATTTTAATTAATATGGGGTTTTTTGAGGAGAAAATCATACTACTTTTTTTTTTTGTACTGGGGATTGAACTCGGGACCTTGCACTTGTGAGGCAGGTGGTGGAACCACTGAGCTAAATCCCCAGGCCCCCATACTACATTTTAAAATGTACAACCTAGTAGCATTTAGTACATTTACAATGTTGTGCGATTATCACTTCTAACAAGTTCCAAAACATTTTTGTTGCCCCCAAAGAAGACTATGTACCCATAAACAGTCATTTCCCATTCTCTCCACCCATCAGCCCATACAACCAATAATTTGGTCTCTAGATATATAAATTTGCCTATTTTGAATATTCTATATTTTTTACAGACTGAATTGTGTTCTCCCTTAGCTCTGAATTCACATGTTGAAGTCCTAATCCTCAATAGGACTATACCCTGAAATAGGGCCACTACGTAGGTAACTATGGCTAAATGAGGTCACAAAAGTGAAACACTCATCCTGTAAGACTGATGTTCTTATAAGAGGAGTTATAAGATGTTTGAAGGCCAAGAAGAGAGCCTTTATCAAAAAAAATGAATTTTTCAGTACTTCCACCTTGAAATTCTCAGCTTCCAGAACTGTGAGCAAATACATTTCTGTTGTTTAAGCCATTTAGTTTGTGGTATGACAGGCCAAACAGACTACAAATGGAATCACAGAATGTATTACCTTTATGACATTCTTCTTCAATTTGCATAATGTTTTCAAGGTTAATCCATGATTTGTAATGTGGTACTACTTTATTCCTTCCTAAGGTCTAACACTATTTCACTGTATTGATAAGCCACATTTGGGATGTCAATTCTTCCACTAATGGATGCTGTTTTCACCTTCATAAACAGTGATTTTATGAATATTCATGTGCCAGTTTTGTTTGAACATCTGCCTTCATTTCTTTTGGGTATACAACAGTGCCTTCTTATGTGAGCGAAGTATGTTCCAAGATGCTCAGTGGATGAATGCCTTGAACCAGGTAGAACTGAAACCTATACTATGTATGTACTGTATTTTTTCTATATATAGCTTTGGTACTTATAAATATTTATAATAAAATTTACTTTATAAATAACAAGGTAAAAGATTAACAATAGTAACTAGTAATAAAATGAATAATTATAGCAGTACACTGTAATAAAATTATATGAATATGGGTTCTCAAAATGTCTCATCATATATACTCATCTTTCTTCTTATGATGCCGATGTTGGATGATGTAATACCTAAATGATGAAATGAAGCAAAGCTGAAAGTGACATAAAAATGGCATAGTTGTTGCCATTTAATCACATTAGGCTACTATGTAAGAGTTACTCAAATATAAATGATATGGCACTACAATAGTCAATCTAATAACCCAGATAGTTAATAAGTGACTATTGGGGCTGGGATTTAGCTCAGTGGTTTTGCTGCCTGCTGCGCAAGCACAAGGACCTGAGTTCAATCCCCAGTACCAAAAAAACAAAATCATTTTGGGCCGGGGATTTAGCTCAGTGGTTTCACAGCCTGCTGTGCAAGTGCAAGGACCCGAGTTTGATCCCCGGTATCAAAAACAAAAAAAGAAAAAAAAAAGTGACTGTTGGGCAGGTAGCATATACAGCATGGATACACTGGACAAAGGTATAATTCATATCTTGGGCAAGATGGAGAAAGACAGTAGGAGATTTTGTCATGCTACTCAAAACAATACACAATTTAAAACATAATTATTTCTTGACTTTTTTATTAATATTTTTGGACTATAGTTGAATGTAGGTAACTGAAACCAAGGAAAGCAATAACATGGATTAAGGAAACTATTGTATACGTAGAAGAATTTCTGGGTTATACTGTAATTCTATGTTTAAAATGTTGCAAAACTTTTCAGACTGTTTTCCAGAGTATTGTGCCACTCTCTATTTCCCAAAGGAATGTATGAAGTTTCCAGTTTCAGCAAATCCTCACCAGCAATGCTGTATTCCCTCTTTTTATTATACTTATAATAGAATTGAAATGATATCTCATTACAGAATTTTAAACTTGTATTTCTTTGATAACTAATGATGTTGAGGACCTTTTCATGTGTTTATTGTTCATTTATATATCTTATTTGAAGAAGTGTCTACTCAGATCCTTTGTCAATTTTAAAAATTGCATTATTGTCTTTTTATTGTTGAGTTTGAAAGTAAATAAAATAAAAATAAATTCGGGATACTAGATCTTCACTAGATACATGATTTGCAAATATTTTTCTCTCATTCTGTGGGTTGCCTTTACATTTTCTAATAATGTCCTCAGAATCACAAAATTTTTTTGTCAAAGATGTTTATGTATTTTGCTTATGATTTTGATGTCATATTTAAGAAACTATTGACTAATACATAATTATAAGGATTTATACCTATGTCTTTTTTCTAAGTATTTTTGGTTTTGCTCTTACATTTAGGTCTTTGATTAATATTGAATTGATTTTTCATATGGTTTAAGGTATGAATCAAAATTCATTCTTTTCCATGTGGATATTTACTTATCGTATTTTCTGATAAGGTTACTCTTTCCCCAAGAATTGTCTTGGTATATTAATTGACAGCCAATAATACTGATAATAGTAGTGTTTATTTCTGAACTTTCAATTATATTCCATTGGTTTGTATGTTGTCCTTATGCCAATATCATACAGTTTGAATAGCATTGCTTGTAAGTCCTACAGTTTTATTCTGGTTCTAATATGAAAATCTGAATATTAGGATACACTTGTTAAATTCTACTATAGTTTTCCGTTTGTGTTTTGAGACAGGGTCTTGCTATGCAGTTCAGGCTGGACTTGAACTTACTACATAGCTCAAACTGGCCTCAAATTCATGGCGATCCTCCTACTTCCCTAAGTACTGGGATTATTAATTTGTACTATAAAGGCAGCTGAGTATTTTGATACACATTTACGTATTTAAATCTGAGGTTCAGTTTTTGAATATTTCCTTCTCAACAATAGCAAATCTTACAACTCACGACACAACACAGGACATGTTTCTATTTGTTTGTGTTGTTTAATTTCTTTCAATGATGTTTTGTAGTTTTCAGTGTAGAAGGTTTTCACTTATGTGTTAAATGTTTTTCTGAGTATGCTATATTTTTTTTTCTTTTCAGTACTAGGGATTGAATTCAGAGCCTTCACACTGAGCTACACCTCCACCCATTTTTATTTTTTATGTTGTGACATGGCCTACAATGCTAAGTTGCCCAGCCTGGGCATGAATTCTTGATCCTTCTGCCTCTGCTGCCCAAGGTCCTGGGCTAACAGGCATGAGCTACTATACCTGACCTTATGTCATTCTTTTATTTACTTTTTTATTTTTATTTTTTTGAGTACTGGGGATTGAACTCAGGACCTTGTGCTTTTGAGGCAGGCACTGGAACCACTGAGCTATATCCCCGGCCCTGTGTCATTCTTTTATTGTGGATGGATTTTTTTCTTAATTTAACTTTTAGATTTCTGATTAATAGTATGTATAAATACAATTGATTTGTATATTCATGTTGCATTCAGCAGCCTTATGAAGTCTTTGCTTTCATAGTTTCTTTGTGGATTCTTTGGAATTTCTCTCTCTTCACATCAATTGTAAAGAGAAATGGATTTACTTTTTCCCTGCTAATCTGTACAACCTTTAACTTCTTTTTCTTGTCTAGATAACCAGGACAAAATTTATAGTACGCTGTTCAATTGATGTGGTGAGACAGACATCCTTATCTCTTCTATAAATCCCAATATATTAATTGTGCAAAGAATTCAGAGCTCAAGTTCATGTCACTCTGCTATTCGAAATGAAATACGGACATATCTTGTTTCAATCTTCCTATTCTAAAATGGCATAAAATATTTATTAACTTTCTATTTTGGCATTGGGAAGATAAATTCAAATTTGATGATCGTTTTAAAAATTAAATGTTATGTGAATTCATAGTACCAAGTAATGTGGCATGGTTAGGAAAATTCATAAGTTGAGATGAAACCTCAGGTCTGAATCATTTTTCTTTTTCAGAGATCAGTATTAATAAATCATGATTTTTATTCTTAGATAAGGTAGACTGGGAGCCAGGTGACTTTCTTGGAAGACACACAGAATGTATGTCCCTCTTGGGGAGAATGAAAAACTTTCACACATCCGTTGTTTTGAGCCCCCTTTGTTTAGGGATTCTGGTTGCTGTCTCCTCTTTTAATTTTGCTTTCATAAGTATATTAGGACCCCAATCCGTGTAAAAATGGGTTATGAAAGAAATTCTCCCTTATGCATATAATTTTTTCCCTATGAGAAATGAGAGGAAAACAGGGCCAGAACATTCCTTCTCTTTTGCTGGAGATGTTGCTGGATATAACCGCACAAATAAATGGCTGTGAGATTGTATGCACTTCTGCTCCTGTAGTCTCCACCAAGGAGGTATCACTGAGGCCCAATTCTGTGGCCTAGGTTTCTTTATGAGGAAAGCTTTTGTCTTGTAGTTATATTTGCAGATAGAACTTGAATATGGTCTGACATTGCATTTGATTCCTAGAAAGAGAAAGCATTCCCACACTTGACAGGTGCTAAAAAGTGTTAATATTTGTAGTAACTACGATTATCTATGGAAAGTCTTGGAATAAATGCTTTCTAAATTGTCTTATTTGGTTTGAAAGAAATCTAATGAGAAAGTTGTATTAATCCTGATTTTTACTGTGGAAACTGAAGCTTAGAGGATATAGAGACATCAGGGTGTTCTGCCTCCCACCTCCCAGATTATTTTCCCTCATTTTCTGTTAAGAACATCCCTTTTCTTTGTGGAAGTTCTCTCCCCACCCTCTGTAACTTTGCTGTAATTATAATATCCTGTCTCTCCTTCCAGAGAGTGTGAACAAGAAAATCAGGACCGGGAAATGTCCTGGTAGTGATTCTGATTGGGGTCTTATCATTCATGGATTTTATACATTAGTGCTGAGAGGAAAGTTTCTTTTACTTCTAAGGCCATTGTGGAAGGATGGACATATGAACCACAATCTTCTCTTTCCTTACACTGTGAGGAAATCCTACCTGTAAAAGAAGACAATGAGACAAATGTACTGAGAAGCAAAGCCAAGAGATGGAGGAAAAAATTTTATTTTATTATTTTATTTTATTTTTTATTTTAAAATCTCTAAATCTGAGTCCATTTCTAGAGTAGAATAATAATCCATTTTTGCTTACTTGTTTTAATTAAGAGTTCTGTAATTTGCAACTAAGAAACTTAGTCAGCTTACCTACAATTATGCATTAGGAGGTTGTAAAGTTGGTTTTAAATTCATGCCTGTCTACATCCAAAGCTTGCGCTCAGTGCACGACTTCAGCTAATACAGCTAAGAGCCACATATTTAAAATTAGTAAAATATTAACAGAACGTATATAAATGCCTATGATCATAATTGACACAGACACTATCCATAAACACAAATATTAAAACTCATGTCTAACATGTGGAGAAAAGTAAAAATAAATTATTTTCCAAGATAAATGAAAGCATATCATTTTCTCTTAGAATAAATCATCATACATAGTAACATGTATTCTTAGAAGTGTAACTATTTCCTGATAAATATATTCACTTAATCTCATTGACCTGATAGAGGCAATGACTACCAGCGGCTGGCAGGTATAACTAAGAAGTATGACTAAGACGATTCAGAATTCAGTGCAGATAGTAGAATTTGATACTAGTATTAGTAAATAATTAGACAGAATTTGGCCTGTGCTCCTTGGTCCACATGTTTTCCATAATGTCACATGGCTTGTGATAGTAGCAAATGTCAGCTCTATTCCTCAGTTTTTTCCTAATCTATGTATGCCATACAATGGAGTGACTACCATTTCTCATCATATAAAATTCAACATGTTTTTAGGAGATAGTATTTATGAAAGATACACATACAGTTCTCTTATATCTACATGGATATTTATTGCCCAGTATTTCCAGGTTCTCAGGTATCACTTAAAATATCTGACCTTAAAAATATATTTGACTTTAAAGTTCAAAATTACAAAAGACCCCTTTGCTGACTGTAATATAATAAAAGAAATGAATAGCTAACACATATGTAACAAAGACTTAGTGATTAAAGACCATGCTCCTAAATAGATCTTTAGTGAAACAGAAAGTACCAAAATGGCAGTTTCAGAATTGCTGTTATGGTTTGGATCTAGATGTCTCCCCAAAGCCTCATGCTTCCATAGAGGCTTTTTCAGAGGTGGCTGGATCTAGAGTGTGTGATGCTGGGATTAAGGATGCGTGATTACTAAACTAGTACACTGATTGGTTTGGTATTTCCCTAATCCCAGTAGTCTGGATAAGATAAAAGGGGCAGAAAGACATTGTTAAGGTTCCCTTGTTGCTTTTGCTGTCTTCCACTGCCATGAACTGTTGCCCCACTCCATGTGCCACCCTGCCTTGGAGCCAGCTGATTATGGCCTGAAACCTTTACAAACTGAGCTAAATAAACCCTTTCCCCTTTAACTTTGGGTGTTGGCTATTTTGTCTCAGCAATGAGAAAAAAGTAAATAATGCAATGGCTGAGAATAAAAAGTTAAAACGTTATAAATCTAAACTCATATAGTTAAGCTTTTCTTATATGCAAATTCTGAACCTAAAATTCCCTTTATCTAAATAAGAAAGAATGAAAAGCAGACATCAAAACCCTTAGCTCAAGAAGTTAGAAAAGGAGCAACAAAACAACCTGAAAGATACAATCAGAAATTAATGGTAATAAATAAAATTACAATGAATACACTGGAATATGTATATATTTTTGCACAGTGGAATTAATAAATTGAAGGTTCATTCTTTGAGGGGACATTGTTGGATTAGTCTCATAGGGGAATGGTAGATAATTTCTTTGCTTTGAATGTAATAAATAAGTCTTATTGATTTTGTCTAATTATAAAAGCAATACAGAATGAACATCTTTAATTAAAAAAATCTGAAATCCAAAATGCTCCAAAATTTCACTTTTTGAGTCATTACATAATGTTGCAAGTGGAACATTCCACATCAGGAAACATCCATGCACAAAATTTAAAATCTTGTATAAAATTAGCTTTAGTCTATGTGAATGAGTTATGTATGACACATAAATGAATTTTATGCTTATACTTGAATCCCATCCCCCAAGATATCTCATCATGCACAGGCAAATATTCCAAACTATGAAGTCCAAAACACTTCTCTGCTGTAGCATTTCAGAGAAGGGATAATACTGTAGGGCCAGGAGTCTGTAAACAAGAAAATAAAATAGGGGGGTCTCATTGAGTCTTCTTGCTAATCCTGACTAGAAGGAGTTAAAAACAAAGTACTAAAGAGATTCCCTTGGGAAACAGGCCAAAGACAGGGATGAAAACAGAGAGGAAAAACCAGATAAAGAAAGACACCAACTGGCCTTGGGACTTGCACCAAGAGACCAGAAAAAGAGCTGACAGGAAGGACTTAGAGAGAAAGCCAAGGGCACAAATGATGTCTCCCTCATCGCCAATAAAATCTAGAAAAAACAAAGATGGGGCTAACTTTAAGGCAGTATGTACTCAAACCTATGCACTAACATATATTCACTCTAGAGTCACTATATCACTCTCTTTAGGGTTATTATAGAATAAAATAGATATTCACGTGCTCCCTTACTAACTCTGAGCTAACCACGAATAAGGTACCTCCTTGACAACTAGCCACCCGCTCCAAAGATAAGGCCTTAAAAGTTAGGTCAAGGACAAGTAAACAGAAAAAAAGCTGCACATAGCCACCAGAAGAATTGAGGTTAGGCAGAGGCGCTGGGCCAGTTATGGCAAATTAAGGGTGGGGGAGGGGGAGGGCAGCTCATCCCCCCATAAAAGGAGCTGGGATTGAACAGCCCATGGGTCCTCCATCTTTCCAGGACCCTCTACCCTGATTATTTCTTATCAGGGTAGCTGTCTATCTTCTCCTTTGTCCCTCCTTTTCCTTCTTTTTACAAATAAAGTGTCTTCTTTTTGTTAAACTTTATCCCTCTGATTTTTTTATTTTTTAAATATTTATTTATTTTTTTATCCCTCTAATTTTTTATTGGGTTTGAGTTATGATCCCATTGGGCTGCTCAGACAACAGAGCAGCGGTGTTTGTCCCCCAGATGCAATGATACAAACCCGTAAAGTATGTTAACTAATAACAAAAATAATAAAATAAAACATTTATGTTGACATTTAGCCCAACATAAAAGATAAGTTAAATTATTTGTGTTTCTCACACAGAATTATCATCTCATACTTATTCTCATCATCTAAGACTGTTCATCTTAGAGATATCTTTTAAATGTTATTTCCATTATTTGCCTGTGTTGCTGTGTGGATTTTGACCTTCAAATCCACAACTAACTCTACGAAGCCTGGATAACTTCAGAAACCTGGGGGCTGGTATAGCTGCCTCCACAGTCTCCATTTTCTGTTCTACTTGGCACATTCTCCATCAGGAGCTGTCTCCCTAGAGTAGAGGAATGCAGCCATGGTTACTATGTTGGCTGGGCAGGTTTAGGCATGGGCATCTGGAGTCTTGGTTAAGTATCCCACTGTTTTCTCCTCCTACTTTTCAATTTCTTGCTGGTTTCTCCCATTGGCCACATTCATCCAGAGGCCAGGGCATCTGGTATTAGGAGAGGTCTTTTCAACAGCAGAAGAAGGGTCAGTTGCGGCAGAGGTTGGGAGGGTCAAATGGAAAACATCCAGCAAACTAGCAACCATTTCCCATTTCCTCCCACAGGTAAAAGGCTACATCGAATTTCTCACTTCTTTGGATCCGACACACCCGCTTGGATTCCTTTTCTTTGCAGTCATATTGTTTTCTCTGGTACGAATTCGCTTACCCTAATTTCTTTGCTTGGCAAACACCTACCGGTACTTATTCAAGATCCATCTCAAAAATCACCACTCCATCTTTCACCTACACACACAAAGAGACAACATAAGGCTAGGTCCTCAAACTTCAACCTTGGATAGGAGGGATTTCTCTGTTTTTAAGCTTCTCCTTTTGGAAAATTAGAACGTAAATACTTGTCTTGACATCCCTTTCTGATGGAAATTGAAAAGATCACAGAGATAAAATGTTCTCCAAAATGCAATCACGTTACAAATTTAATTTTGTTATTGTTGCTTTACCATTTCTTAGGTTATTTTTCCTGTTTGTTGAGATGGATCACAGCACACGGTGCAAAAATCAACTTTGATGGCATTTTAAACCCTAATACACAAACGCCTTTTTTTTCCTTTTTCTTTTATTTTCTTTAGATAGGGTCTCACTCTTCAGGTTTGCCTTAAACTCACCATGTAGCCCAGGCTGGTCTCGAACTCGCGACAATCTCCCTGCCTCAGTCTCTAGAGTGCTGGGATTACAGGAGTGAGCCACCACACACAGCCTTTTCTTTTTACCGCCCTTTCCGTTCATTTATTTCTTTCTCCATCCTTCCTTTTGTGGCTTGCTTATTTATACCTGAATTTAGGTACCCCGGAAACACTGCACGACTTGACTTGTATATTTCACAGTTAAACGGTTATTTAATCTGCGAGGGGGAGTGGAAGGACAAGACAATTCTCCCAGTACAGAACACAAATGTGTGTTCTAAATTGTAACGGTCTGGGAGTAGAGCGTTGAGACTGACAGGATCGGAAATCCCTCGTAGAAGGAGGACGCAGCGTCTGGTGGGTTGGGCTTGTGCCCCGGCTTCTATTCGCGCTTCGGAGCCCGCGCTTGGAAGGCGGAACTCCAGGGAGTAGGGCGATTGGGGCGTGTCCGGATCTCGGTGCCAGGAGCACGGCTGAGCGAGGACTACAACTCCCGACGTGCATGGCAGCCAAAGCAGGTTCTACTCTGGCTCCAAGCCTTCTTTCATTCCATTTCTTAAGACGGACACTGATGTCACGGGTGTGCGTATAGTCATTACAGGGAACATCCAAGCTTGTCTGGTGACGCAGGGGCCGGGAAGAGTTTCTGAATGCCCCATTCTGAGGCCTTGCGGAACTTTCTGCTCCACTGGACGAGTTTCCGGGATTATTAATAGTGGACGGACTCCGTGGCGCGGCAGTTTAATTTTCCGGCGGCGGCAGATAAGCGGACGAGATGGTTCTGACAGTGCTCATCAGGAAACTCGGTACAGTCTGAGTTGTCCCTCACCCGAGGCCTCCTCCTTTCGTGGCACGGTCATGTCACGTTTCCTTGGCCAAGTCTCCCCTCGACGGCTCTCTCTTTTGTCACTGCTTTGCCAGCCCCCCCCCCCCCCCCGTGACCCTTCCCGCACTTTGTGTAAGCTCTGTAGTTCGCGCACCGAATGCGTCGCGGCCCAACTCTGAAATAATTGGTTTTTAAATTTCCGTCTTCACCCTGTCCACGTTCCCCAGAGTAAATTGCGAGGTTTTAGAATAAATTTTGGGTGACCGTCTCCTTGGAGTGGGGAAACAACCTTGCTTTATGCTGTATTTTTTTGACAGGTCACCAGCTGACTGAGATCAGGGAACGCGCCCTCAAGAGTATTCTCTGCAAGATTGAGCACAACTTAATCTGCCACGCTGATCTAATTCAAGAAAGGCTGCTCTTTCTCCACCTGCTAGAATGGTTCAATTTTCCATCCGTCCCAATGAAAGAGGAGGTTCTGAACCTGTTGAACAGATTGGTTAAGGTAAAATCATTTTGAAATAGAAAATAATCAGACCAATGAATATTTCTTAGTCATGTAGCATTTACTGAAAGTTCAGTTATGGGGATTATAAAAGAATTTTTAAAACAATCAGAGATGTTGTATTTGAATTAATCTAGGTATATGTTGTGCCTCCCCTTTTCTCTTTATTTGTGATGTTGAGTCTCAAGTTGTCCACTGTGCTCTGAAGTAGAACAGAACTATTTCTGAGTTTTGGTATGTTGTGATTTCTGGGATCATCTTTGGCAGTTAATATTTGTCATTCTGGTTTGCATTATTTTCTGATATTTATGTTAATGTGTCTATTAGATGTTGATTATATGTTAATGTGTCTATTAGAGAACACACGAAATATGTTAGAGACCATATTTAATAAATAGCATGTGTGTTAAGTTTCTTTCCACATCTGCCTTTTTTTGTTTGATTTTTGAGACAAGCTCTCACTGTGTAGTTAAGGCTGGCCTTGAACCCTCGATGTAGTCCAGACTGGCCTCAAACTCACAGCTGTTCTCCTGCCTCAGCCTCCTGATGGCTGGGATTACAGGTGTACACCACCATGCCCAGCTTCTCATATCTGCTGAAGATATGAGAAAAATCTGAAGATTTATATTCCTATACCTCTAGTAGTTGTCAGGGTCAGATGTTAAAATATAAGTTAACCTGTCCAGTCTTTAAAGAAATGCCTTTGTAGCAGTTCTTATTTCTTTGGCATTCTATGACTTGAGGGTACGAGAGGATAACACGATGTCAGTGGAGAAAAGTAAACTATTTAATAAAAGAGTGGGAATTGATAATGTGGATTTCTAGTGTTCAGTGTGTTATTGTGTTTCTCATAAGTGTTGTCGAGTGTTTTACGTATTTCTCTATACATTTATGTTGTATTTATGGAAGTTGTTTAGGGTATGGCAGTGCAGGATTTGTTTTTCAAAAAAAGAACATTTGATATACCAAAAATAATTTTATGTTTTGATGCCATAGATAAGTTTAAAGATTTTGCTATTTACAGTTATTCTCAAGACCATCCTTTTCTTATTTTAGTATCCTCCAGCAGTCCAGCATTTGACTGACCTTGGTGCTGTAGAATTCTTTTCTAAGCTTCGACCTAATGTGGAGCCAGATCTACAGGCTGAAATTGATGGCATTCTAGATGGACTTTTTGTGCTTCCTTTAGAAGCTCCTGCAGTGCATTCTGTCTCTTACCAAAGCAATCAGACTGGTAACTCTTTGAAATCAATTTGTTGGAATCTGTTGAAGTACAATTATATTGGTTCTAATGCTAAATTCTAAAGAAAAAATTATTAGATTTAAAAAAGTACTTTCACCCTCCCCCAACTTATTTTTCCTGTGCTAAGTTACATGACTGACTTTTATTCTGCCTCTTCTACTGTTATTCAAAAGAAGATACATTTGTATTTATTGCTTTTTCAGTCAGGTCAAAAAGATGCTGGTAACTTTGATTCTGTGGCACTAGCTTGACAGATTATTTCTTTAACAGTAACAACACATTTTTAGATGGATATAGTGGGACATTCCTGTACTCCCAGATGCTCACGGGTCTGAGGCAGGAGGATTGTAAATTTGAGGCCAGCTCTGGTAATTTAGTAAGACCTTGTCTCAAAATAAGGTTAAAAAAAAATAAAAAAGGACTGGAGATACAATTCAGTGATAGAATATTTGCCTCTCATGATCAAGGCTGTGGATTCAGTTCCCAGTACTGCAAAGCAAAACAAAACAAAAACAAAAAACAAGTCCTACACATTTTTATGTGTCAGACATTTAAGTGTGTATAGTTGCATTTTTATACCTTGTGCTTCATACTGGGCCATAGTGACATATGCTGTAACTCATGATTTTGCTTTGGAGACCAGTTAAAGTGACATAATGCAAGGATTTTACAGTCTGCAATACAGTGTTATATTGTAAAATCACATGGATTTAACTTCCACTTCTGCTGCTAGTTTTCTGACATTGGCTCCTCTCCAAGCTTTTCATCCAAAATTGGCATAAAAAGAAAGAAAATATTTCTTATAGAATTGTAAGGAATAGGGTCTAGTATGTATTAAACACAATACGAGCTGCTATTGGTATTCCTGTTATTTAATTATAATGCCCAGTATAGTGCTTTGCACATGGGAGGCAGTTTAATTGATTCAAAGAAAAAATGCTCTGATGATTTATGTGATTGGGTAGTAAAGATATTTTTTATTGCTTAATCTTGTAGATGGTATGTGTATCATTGCAATTCTCTTGCCCCAACTATTGATACTGTTAACAGTAGCAGTTGCTGTTTATTTAAAGTTTCTTTATGGGGCACTGAATGAATTGATTTAAACACATTGTCTCGTTAAATGTCAAAGCAGCACTTTGAATGAGATGCTATTAGTCTAATTTAATAAATGAGAATAGAAATATAGAGAAGCTTGCTCCAACTTACCTGCTGTCTACTGTGTGGTAGAACTAGGATTTTGATTTTGCTGTGTCTAGCTCCAAAACCTGATTGTTACTTTACATTTTCTGAGCCATCGCAAATAAACTAGAATCTTAAATTTTGAAATTTCAATCTTAATTCTTTGCTGGTGAGGTCAGAGGCATTCATGGGTGTCCAATCTTTTTGGCTTACCTGGGCTGCATTGAATGAAAAAGAATTGTCTTGAGTCATGTATAAAATACATAACATAGTTAATGTATATAAGTTACAAAACTGCTTTTATTTTTAATTTTTTTTTATTATAACATTTAAAGAAAAAGGCAAGCAGCCTGCAAGCCACAGGTTGAACATGCCTGTTAGGGCTAATTTTTAGTTGTCTGTAATATTAGGAACTACTGCCATGAAAACTTCAAGCACAAAGTTACAAAATTTAGTTTTAGCCTTTTTTCTGATTCTTATTCTAATTGCAACTGGCATGTAATCAGATAAGTATTCAAAGGTTTTGAAAAATAGTGATTGACTCCTTTGTTTTTGACAATTCTAAATACCTTTTTAAAGGTCTTGAAAAAAAAATTGAAGTAATTAGGAATTATAAAATTGGAGTAGACGTGAGGAGGAAGGTAGACTAAGAAGCCTAGAGGGACAATTCTTGAGTATTTTGTAGCAGATTCTTCATGTACATGAACATCTTTAATGTACAAGATCTTGTCGATCTTTTCATTCTAACAAAGAATTGTATTTTTCTAGTAGGAAGAGAGGAAGAAATCCCTCAATTAGAAATTGGCTGAAGAGTACATATTTTTTACTTTTTAGGAATAGACTATTCAGAGAAAAAAACTAGACTGATTTATTTTTAGTTTTTAAAATAATTGAAAAACTTAAAATATTGCTATTTTAAGAGAGTTTTACTTTTAGTAATTAATGAATCAGTGATACAATAATATATATATATAATTATAATTATTATTATTATTTTCTTTTCAGAATTGTCACAACCTGAAATGGTAACAGGGTATTTTCCCCAAGACAAAAGTAATTTTCAGCAAATGAAAGTGCCTCCTAAACCAGTCGGTATGTACATATAGGGAAGTAAATCCTGCTGATCTGATAAATGAAAAACCAGTGTATTCTTTGTCATTGCTGTGAAGACATACTATGGTCAAAGTTTATTGTTTTAGTACCAAACTAAATGTTTTAGCTGTTTCAAATTGGTTTAAAATATAGAGCTTAAATGGTAAAATGATATATTAGTCTAAATGTATTTGAGCAACCATATAGGTGAGTGATATTGATGTCACCAGTGCATTGTGCCATGCATGCACCCTACATGTGTCATCCATTTTCTAGCTCACTAAATCATATAGTCCATCCAGTTATTCTAGTAAAAAACTCAGGATTGTCATAGTTTCTTTTTTCTTTTTTTTAAACCATTTGTCCAACATGAAGTTGATTAGAGTTCTGATTTAGGGCCCGCTCCCTGGAATCTCTTCTGTAGGTCTTTGTGTGTATGCATGTACTTTATCTGGCTGGTCTCTGCTTACTTGGGCCTCTGCTTTAAAAAGGTGTTCCTATAGATTGCAGAGATTCTAGGCAGCAATCACTTTCTGTTTGTGTTTACTTTTCTTCCCAATACATTTCATGCTCTGAAATTGTTTATTTACTTCTTGTTTATTTTCCTCACTATAAGTTTCATGATGGCTATGAACATTACTTTATTCATAGTGTCTGAAATATGCCAAAAATGCATTAGGCACTGTGTATACTGAATGAATCCTCATGGAGTCACAGTGACATCAGTGTTATTAATATCTTCATTTTACTCATAAAGGGATTTAAGAACATTGTCCTAGGTGACAGGTTAAATTATCATTTATTTAACATTTTACTTTTTGGATAATTGAGGTGAAAGGTTGTGTCCAAGAGAATATCTGTTGATGTAAAGTATTCAGGTAAACCCAATTCGGAAGTCTTCTGTTTTTAAGAAGCTTTCATGGGAAACTTACACGTTGAATAACTGCATAAGAAAGAACAGAAAAATTGTTAATTACTAAAATACTTTACCTGTCCTTTAGAGAAAAGTTTTGTTAGGCTCCTAAGGAGCTTTGTTTTTGAAGTGAGATGGTATTTCTTTGTGTTTGTGAGTAAGAGGCTTAATTGAATGAAGATAAGAGACATCTGAAGGGAGTGGGTATCTCCAGGGCTGGTAATGCTGAGTATTTGAATGAAACTGATGAAAACATTAAGGCCAATTGAGATGTTACACTGTTTATGTGAGTTTCGGTTTGTCTGGATTAATTAATGTGTTCAGTGTTAAGTCTGTCCTTTCCTCCACCCACCTCACACTATTTTCTTAGAAAGTAAACATTATTTTAAGTTAGCCATTTTTGAAAATAGCAGTTGTATTATATCTGGGAATTTAATAGGGCTGTTATCTGCATTTAGTGACTCTATGTTATTTTCAAAGCATTTGGCAGAAAAACTATTTACTATTTGGAAAGGTTTCTGTATACAGTATCTTTCAGTGCTGCTATCTTAACTTGTGCATTGTAAGAGCTTTTAAAAAATAATGTGAGTGGGGGTATTTAAAAATGTGTTGTTTTTGCAGATTTCTCTCAAACTTCTTTGAGGACTGATATTTGGTTTCCAACTTTTTCATCTTTAAATCATCTTCATAGAAATGTAAACATTTAACACCAAGCAAGACATTAGAACGTGACTAGATATAGTATATTATTATATGAATATCATTAACAATTTTTGCAAATAAAGGAAAATTTTCTCCAAATACCATTTCCTTTTATGGCAAATCTAAGTTCAATCTTCAGGTCAGCCACGGGGTAAAAATGGAAAATTCAATTGACACTTTAAATGTCATTCAATATTGGTTTGTTTTTAATGCTCTTCTAATTCTTATTTTAATGAATTCTGTTATTTAACCTGTGAGAGAAAAATTTGCAGCTGTCCATATTTTAGATTGATGTAAGATAAAACCTTTATTTTAAGACTTATTTTCTTAAGCTGCACTCAGCATTGTGAATCTGTCATCTTTTTATTTTTTGATATCTTAAGTTTTACTATTCCATTAACAGTAAATCAAACTACGAAGTGTTTGAAGTTTTCTACATTTCCTTGGTTACCCCTGACAACTACAGACAGACATGTTCTCTCTTCTAATGAAAGGTATAGTGCCTAATGTATTCAGTTTGTTTATAGCCAGTAAGTTTGATAGTTCTTCTGAAAAAGATGCTAACTGGTGTGAAAAGCAGTATTGAGCATATAGAAATGAATTTCAATATTTTCAAAAGAAAGCCATAAAATTCCTATTTGTCTTAACCTATTATTCAATTTTTTCTTTAATGGGGTTGGAATCAAACTTTTTAAGGTCCTTTGTGATGTAAATTATCTCCCATTGGCCAGGTTCTCTGGCCATTGTTTATGCCCTTAATTAATATCATTAATTGTAGCATTCTGTTAGTCTCAGGGTTCATATAATGGTTCGTATGATGTAGTCACTCCTCTTACAGAGGGTTTAGTGAAGGACGTAAAGCCAACCATCAGTTATTATATCATAAAATATAAGTGTTTGGAAAAAGGACTCCTTAGAATTGTGTATTGTTTAGCGAAAAGACATAGGAACCCTTCCCAGGAATGGTGATGGCTCAGCTGAGACTTGAAGATTGTTATAGAGTTAGGCCATTAGGTTACTTAGAATTTGGTATAGTTGAGCTCTTCTTAAAAATCAATACTACATTTTGTAGCTCTTTAAGAAGTAGTAATCACACTTTGATCTGGAACACCTGTGAACTTTTGAAGGACGTTATTATGCAAGATTTTCCTGCTGAGATTTTCCTACAAAGGCCAAAAATTGTTCAGGTGGGTGCTTTCTTTAATTGTTTTAGAGTTTTGCAGTAAAACAAATTTTGCAGAGTAGGAGTTCTTCAGAAGAAAATTTCTATTAATGTATTTAAAAAAAGGAAGTATTTGACTATTTAAAACACTTATTTTTTGACTCACTTGAATAGTTATTGTTCTCCCAACAAGCAGTACAGTATTTTCATTTGACACCTGCAGTTGAATTTAGCTACCTTGAATTACCATTTATGGATCTCCTAAAGGAGAGAACAAGCTTTGGGAATTAAGGTTGAGCAGCAGTAAACTATGTTAACAGTAAGAATATAATCACTTTTTGAATATCTTACATGTTGAAGGCATAATGCTAGATGCTGAAGAAATATTTTTGCAGTGAGTAATATTGATAGGTTCTTTTCTTTAGTCTGTTGCTTATGACATATCCAGAGCATGTAGTAATGACTGAAGATGGACACTGCACACTAACAGGGCTGAAATGTATATCAGGAAATGGCAACTACTAATACATATGGGCAAATGATAGCAGAGGAAAAGGTATTAATTACCAAAATATGGTAAAATGATTTAGGTGTTTGAGGTGAAAAGGACTGCTACGATTTTTGAAAAGCTCTGTGTTATGTACTGTCCTGAAAGGGGAATCATTCCTATCTTTCCTCATAATGTGTATTCAGTTAATAGATTTTAGACATAAAGAAACAGTGGCTATTGTATTTAAATTTTATATCTTATTTTGACCTTGTTTCTACATTTTGTTGAGTCCTTTTTGCCCATGCAGATTGGGCAGCCTGTTACTTTAGATTATTGACTTACCCTTATTTAAACTTAACATCCTTCTTTGAAGTTGGGTGCTTTATTCCCTTAATCATATTCACTGCTCTTCATTTCAGAGCCTGTTGTCTCTGTTGAAACTGGCATTTGAAGGAGATGGAAAACATCGCCTGGCTTTGCAGTCAGTGTCTTGCTTGCAGCAGCTGTGCACTTATTTAAGAAATAGACTTAACTTTCACCGAGATCCAAATTTTTTCTCTAATAAACAAGGTATTTGTGTTTTATTTATTCATTAGCTTACTGGTGTTATTTGAAGATTCTTCTGAAACTTGTCCATTTTATTTACTTTAGGGTTTGCTGTATGCACATTTTCACTACCTAAACTTTCACTCCTAAATGTAATCAAGTCTTTGAGTGGAAAGTGTATGAATAACAGAGCCACCATGATCCCATGCTCTTTTTCCTTTTTCTGAAGAAGAGACCTTTACCAAGTGTTTTTGTTTCTTCTCCCACATATAGGAAGATTCTGTGTACAGTGTGCTCTTGTGTCTTAACGCCTAGGATGCTGAGTATGGTTATTCATGTGGGACTTGACTTGAGGCATTGTAATCAGTTGTATACTATTTTGTTTTGTTTTGTTTGTTTGTTTTTGGTACTGGGGATTGAACTCTGGTCCTTGCGCTTGTGCTGCAGGTGGCAAAACCACTGAGCTAAATCCCCGGCCCAGTTGTATACTATTTTAATAAATTGTAAGATTTGAAAAATATTGATTAGTATTTTATCAAAACTATTTTTATTAACTTGTGATGTAGTTGGAGTATGTGTTGGCAATGCCAGACTTTTCAAAGAAGAGACCCCACCTAATGGCCAAATAGAGTATAGGACTGACCTTGACAAAACATTATGTACAACTTATCTTTTCTGTATACTTATCACAATGTGCATTGAGAGTTGAACATTAGCGTACAGCTATTTTTCATTACCTCACAGGTAATCCCTATTTTGGGAGGAGTTTCACTGGTCTTATGCAGCCACAATGTTTATATGTTAGATTGGCTTTATTATGGACTCAGAGGCCATGGAGTTTCCTTGTTAACATTCTTGGGGTATGACATTCTGCAAATGACTGATAATTGAGCTTCTGGATATCCCATACTTCAGCCGAATGAGTTCTCATGATAAAGAAATAGATGATAATCTGTAAACATTTATTCATATATTAGGTAAATGTTTATCACATACTGTATATTAGATGATACTCTAGCCTCTGCAAAGGTATAAAGTGGAACAAATAGTTACAATCCTCATCCTTATGAGCTTATATTTTAGTCAGTTGGGGAAATATAATGAATAATCAAGTTTGTGTGAACTTATATTTTAGATGACTGGGGAAAAGTAATAAACAGTCAGGTTTGTTTTAGTTAAGGAAAGGTAATTTTTTAAGAAAATTAAAAAGGGGATATGACAGAACATGACCAGGAAAACATAGCATACTTTAGATATGATGATCAAGGAAAGACTTTCAGAGGAGGTAACCTGAAGGGAGATAAGGGGAGTTCTACCTCAAGAGCTGCAAGAAGAGCCTTCAGAGAAGGTCAGGAGCCTCAAGGCAGCAAGAGGGTGATGTGCTTGAGCCACAGAAGTAAGGTGGATGAGAGTGGAGTGTAGAGAGCTAGGGGCCGAGGGGAATGATGGGATAATGGAGAGGTAATTAGGGGCCAGCGTGTATTGAGACATGTTGATATTACCATAAAAAGGATTTTATATTTTCCTTGAAAAGAAGTTCTTGGAGAGCTGTTGTTATTTTTTCCCTTTGTAAATGCTAATTAAATTGTGTCTTTATCTCTCTGTAATATAACTGCCATTATGGCCATTTTTAAGTGTTCATTACAGTGACATTTTATTCACACTGTTGTGTCATCACCATTCAGTTCCAAATGTTTTTCATCACCCTAAAGAGAAACTCTGTAACTAAGTAATAATCCCCCATTTCTCCTTTCATCAAGTCCACTGGAAACCTCTAATTAACTTTCTCTTTCTGAAATTATCTATTTTAGGTACCTTATACATATGAGATCATACCATATTTGTCTTTTTTGTCTGGCTTGTTTCTGTTTTAATGTTTTTAAGCTTTATCCATGTTGTAGCATGTATCAGAACTTCATTCCTATTTTTGGTAGAGTAATATTCCATTGTGTGTATATACTATATTTAGTCATTCATCTGTTGATGGATATGTAGGTTGTCTTTACCTTTTGGCTATTGTAGATAATGCTTCAGTGAACATTGGCATTCAAGTACTTTATCTGGTTAAGTTCCTGTTTTAAGTTCTTTTGAGTATATATCTAGGAGTAGAATTGCTGGGTCATGTGGTACCTCTTGTTTAGTTTTATGAGGAACCACCAAACTATTTTTCATAGCACTTGCACCATTTAACATTTCTACCAGCAATGTATGAAGTTTCCAGTGTAGTGAAATTCCTCACTAGAACTTTTTAAAAAAAATCAGTTCTAGTAGATGTGAAGTGCTATGTCACTGAGGCTTTGATTGATGTATATTTTCTTTTCTTTTTCTTTTTTTTTGGTACTGGGGATTGAACTCGGGACCTTTAGCTTACGAGGCAGGCAGTGGAACCACTGAGCTAAATCCCCGGCCTGATGTATATTTTCTTAAAGATTAATAGTGAATGACTGATGATTCTCTAGTAGGTTTTTATGTGCTTGTTTTTCATTTGTATATCTTTGGAGAAATGTCTCAAAGTCTTTGCCTGTTTTTCAATTGAATTATTTTTCTCTTTGCTGTTGAGTTTTAGGAATTATTTATCTATTCTTAAAATTAAACCCTTATTGGTTCTATGATTTGCAAATGGTCTTCCACGTTTGTAAGCTGTTTTTACACTTTCTTGATACTATCTTTTGATGCACCAAAGTTTTTAAAGTCCATTTTGGTAGTGCTTTTGATGACATAACTAATAATCCATTGCCAAATCCAAGATTTATTTTTTGTTAAGATCATTATGGTTTTGACTCCTAAATTAATTAATTAATTAATTAATTTTTTTTGTGGTATCGGGTATCGCACCTGGGTCCTTGTGCTTGTGAGGCAGGTGGTAGAACCACTGAACTAAATCCCTGGCCCTTGGCTCTTAAATTTAGATTGTTGATCCATTGTGATTTAATTTTTATATGTGGTTTGAGGTAAGGGTTCTCAGAGAGTTTTAAGTAGGGGGATGGATGATCAAGTATTGTTCTGCTGGCTGGTCTCTAATGTCAGTGACTATCATTGTCTAGAATACTTGTAGAAAAGGTTGGTCTTTACTTTTATTCTTTGTCTTATTTCTATTATCTTTGTTAATTTTTTGGAAGCATGACATATGTATGTATATATATATACACATACACACACACTATATAATGAGAAATTTGTTTGTACTAAGGGATTTAATTTATTTCTTTATTTTCCTAGACACAATTTCCCAAAATTCTTCTATGTCTTATTATCATGAAGCAAGAGCTACTCATCATTCTCACAATCAGTCCCCAGGAAGCAGCAGCCCTCGGCCTTCTGTTATTGGGCGCACAGGCCAGCGACCCAGAGGAGATGGCCAGGATTGGGATGCAGTGACCTCAAGGTAACTGATGGCTGTGTCTGAAGGACATTAGAAAGGCTTTGTTAACATCTGTGTGTTTTCATTTCAGAAGTAGATTACTCTTTTTCTCAGTCATCTTTTTAGAAAAATTATCTCAAATATTGGCCTTGTGTTCAACCACTGGCTTTCATACTTTTTTGATCATGATCTGCAGTGAGGATAAATATTATGTTGTAACTCAGCACTAAGTACCACAAGTGTATTCTTTGTATATGTATTATGTCACCAAAAGAACATGTTCATAAAATATTACTGTGATTCTGTGCTCTGCATACTGAACTATTTTTTCTGTTCCTATTTCCTTAAAAAGAAATGATTCTTACTCACTGAGTTTTTATGTTATAAATAGATATGATGAAGTTTAAAAAGCTTGGTTTTAATTGATGAATATATTTTTGATGGTATTTTTAAACACATTTTTCTAAACCTAGTCGCAGTGTAAATGCATGGGCCTTTATGAAAGGAATGACTGCAAAATATTGTTAAATAAGAACTTGTTCCAGGTGAAGAGTTCGTGGTATTTTATTTCTGTAAACACTGATTTTTCTTATATAAAGTTTGCCTAAAGAAGTTGGCATGATATTTGCAGGTTATCCTATCCTAGTCTACAAACATCTTAAAAACATATTAATCTCATCTTTAGTGTCATTCTAAAAACATGTTCAGTAAGCTGACCATGTGTGTTTTGATTTGATTATTTTCTTGTGAAACTTACTACTACTGCTACAGATTCAGGTTTGCTTGGTGTTTAGGGTTAGGCTATATGCTTGGCACACTTAGTTACTTTTGGTTGTCTAGAAAATAGTTTAATAATAGAATTGATATTGTTATTATTGCTATCATTTTATACAAAATCTGACATTTTAGAGAGATTAAGAGCATAATGGTCGGTAAAGAGCAGAGCTGGGGCTACATAATATAGCAAAGCCCATGCATACTCTTAGCCTTATATTGTAGTTGGTTGATCAGTCATGATTTTTTATTTTACCCTCATAAATTGCCTTTTTATTTCATTTTCTAGTGTGTTCCATGCTTTTAAGTTTTCTCTCCTAAGTGAACAACTTCTTCATGGGAAGCCTGTTAAAGATTGAGTGAAACCCAGGCCAATTTCATGTTTTGGGATGCTTAGGGTTTTGGAATTGAAGAAATGATAAAATAGGTATAAACTTGAGGACTTTTAAAATGTGCAATAGTAATAATGTATCTCTATGAATCCACTTCAGTGTGGATAACATCAGAAGTCAAAAATTTGAGGACTTAAGGTAGTAATTTTTAAATGAGAGCCAAAAACGGGATGTTCTTTATATTTTTTGGCAGTACTGTTATTGAAGCTAGGGAGTCACACATGCTAGGCAAGTGCTCTATCACTGAACTGCATCCCTGTCCTTATTTATTTATTTAGAGACAGAGTCTTATTTATTCCCTAAGTTGCCCAGGCTGGGCTCAAACTTGTGATCCTCCTACCTTAGCCTCCCAGAGTATTGGAGTAACAAATGGGTACCATCATCCCCAGCAGGCATGTTTCAGTTTTTTAGGTGCATATTCAAAATCATATGATGTTGAATGTACCAAATAATGTTTCCTATGATTTTTTTTGTTTTCTGGGAACATCCATTTGCTAACACTGGCTTATTTAGAACATTTGGTGAGAATCACAGAAAATCTTGGAAACTGCATGAACTATTTAGTCCTGGCTTCATGAGTGATTATAGGACTACTGGAAATTTGCTTGTTTTCTTTTAGAAATGAATAGATTTATTAGTGCTTATGTTGATTACTACTGCAAGAATGTTGAAATATTCAAGAAGAGGAATTTGAAAAGCAAGATATAAATGCATTTTTGGCTTCATGCACAATTTTTATTTTTTAAATTTTGTGGTGCTGGGGATCTAACCCAGAGTTCTGTGCATATTAGTCAAGTACTCTTTACGCTGAGTTATAGTCCCGATTTCTTTATGTACAACTTTAATTCCTCTTTATGGAATTTAATCTCATGAATTTGTCAAGCTTTTTAAAAAATCTGACCAGTATCATGTGAAGTAACATAATTGTGATCATTATGAGTCTTTTAATTCGCAAGGCAGCAGGTAAACATAAATCTGTTTGAGGGTTGTTTCTGTATTCAACATTGATCATCTGTTTACTTTGTAGTGGAAGTAGTAGTCATGCTCATGTGAACTCTAGGATATCTGTCCATTCACCTTTGGATATGGGACTCATAGATCTGCCAGAGCTGGAAACTGAAGACACTTTGGAACTACAGTTCCAGCAGCTGAGTCTTCCCCAGTTCTGTGTCTCCATTCTGGAATCAGCAGTTCCTCTCTTAAGAACAGGTTAGTTGTTTTTGAAATCCTAATTCTTCTTTAACAATTTGTGTCTGATCTAGATTTTTTTCCAGCACTATTTCTTTTGTTTCTTCTTCCATGTTAGGGCCTTTAGAATCTAGTTTTACTCATCTTTTGGAATACAAATTCCTAAGAATTTAATAAAGACTTACTATTTCTTATTAAATTGAGATGCCATGAAATGCTATTCAGAAAGAATATCTCCTTTCCATTTAAGAGTTTTTTACTGCCACAAGCTTTCATTTCTGTATGGCTATTTTAAATGTGAGTACTGACCATAAAATGCAACTGGGAAAAGTGTACTGCATGATAAGGCCAGAATAAAAAAAAACTTGGATGTTCGCTCTTTAGAAACTTTTTGAGTTACTCTCAGTTGTTCACACTTTTCATTAATTTTTTCTAAGTCATGAAATATTGATAAACAAATTCTTACCTTTATAGTTCGTTTTCTTAAAAAACCACATGTATTCTGGGATTACACTTTTGCTCAAATATGCTAAATATTCTTTTACTAAAGAGTGATAACAGCAATTACATTGTGGCTAATAGCTACTAGTACAACAAATGTATTGAGTCTCTACTGTGTATGTTCAGCTATTGTACTTGGTTTTATGAGCATTATTCCATGCAGTCCTCACACCAATCCATTTATTCTTTCAGTAGTGGTTGTTAAATTAAAAAAAAAAATAGTACATGTTTGGAATACATGATGTTTGCATTCATTTTAGGGAGTGGGTACATGTACTTAACATATCTTGATTCCTCACCCACCTCCCTCCCTCCGTCTCTAGATTGCCTTTCCCTATTTCATCATTATTATACTTTTTAGTTCATGTTTGTGACATATAAAGATTGTATTCATTGTGGGTAGTTGGTGCATGTACATGACACATCTTAACTTTTATAAATGAGGAAACTAGAGTTTCAAATGATGTGCAAACCTACCTAAGTCAGACAGCGAAGAATAGGAACTTGACTCAGGGTTCATCTGAATTCAAGTCCATGCTTTTAAACACTTCAATATTTTGCAGAGTAAAGAAGAAGCACTAATGATTTTTACTCTCCATATGCATACATTTTTAGCAGCTGATATACTTTTTGGGATACAAATACAAGATAAGTGATTTTTACCCATTTTAGTTTATTTTGTCAAAGTAAAAGGTATATCTTATGTAAATGTTTCTTCTTTAAGACCCGTGGGTTTGTTTTTCTGTTTTTTTTTTTTTTTTTGCCTGCCTGAAGGAAATGGGGAGGAAGGCAGAAAGAAGAGATATATTTGGAAAGCATTGAACATTTTTTTTTTATACTAAGGCAAACCATTCATGTCACTGAGTGAAAAACTGCGTTTAGGAGTTAGGACAATTCATTAATTCATATACTAATAATGTGAAATGAGGGAAGGTGTGAACTTTGGCATCATAAAATATTTTTGTTTATCTGCCTAGCATCCTGGGAAGAACAGTTTTAGACTTGATGATTTTTCATTTAACCTTTTCTTAATTTGCTGTAAAAAGTCAGATTGACAATTATAAAGCTATTATCTTGGTGTATAAAAGTTTCTAAATGTTCTTTTGCCCTTTTGTGGTAAATTATTGCATAATTTGCAGTTGTTCAACATTTGGAGGGATTTCTAAGAGAATTTGCTCCAGCTGTTTTAATGAAAAAATTAATCTAGGTCCTTATGATCCTGGAGTTTGGTTTTACTTTTATTCATTGGAAATTAGCTTTGGGACGTAGTATAGGAAAGTCTTTGAAAGTTCACATAGGAATTATGGAAAGTGGGATTCTGTTTTTCTGTTCCATTGGGGAAAAGAGATTGCTTTGGTTGGTATGACTTGACAATACAGTTTCTTTGGGAATTTTTTTGGAGGTTAAAATGTGTATAAGTGGAATTCTTGAAGTTTCTTTAGCACATATTCAGGCTTAGCTTCCCAGGCAACTTCCATGTGGGAAAATACTAATCTATGATAAAGTTCAAGCCTTCTAGTACTAAGGAGAAATTATTTTCTAGACTCTCTTGGTGCTTTGTCACATATCATGTGTAACATGGATGGTCTCTGAATTTGAAAAATCACTTTAATGTATCTTGCAGTAGTTTTTAGATTATTGCTACTCTCTTCATGAGTATCTTTCTCACTTTTGAACACATTTGATTTCTTACAATCAAGAAGTATTACAATTGGAATGGAAGTCTTTAGTGGTGGTTGTGGATTGAGGCTTCCCTGTTTATCTCTGTCGATAGTTCTAAGAATGTTTTGAAAAAAAAGAGAGAAATAGGAATTTGAGTGCATGATTAATTAGAGAATTCAATTGATTATTTGAAGTTAAGTCATTATCTTTCCCTTACTCTTCTCCTATTTCTGTTCTAGGTAGTAGACAAATGATAATAAGAGTTTTGGAATTGCTTGCAGAGAATATGATACTAATTGATGAAGCAATTTCAGCTGATATTTGGGATGACAGCAGCCTTTTTGCTATAGATATGGTGAGAATCAATGTTTTCTTTGGGTTATGGGTAATATATTTAATTCTGTTTCTTTTAATCTGGTTTTATTATCTATTGGTCTTTGAAAGCTCTGTTTTTTTTTCTGACAGAGTGTATCTTAGACTCCCTACCCCCCTTAGTACTAGGAATTGAACTCAGGGCCTACACACTGAGTTACATCCCCAGTCTTCTTAATTTTAATTTTAATTTTTTTTTTTTTTTGAGACAGAGTGCTGCTAAATTGCTTAATTGCCCATGCTGGGCTTGAACTTGCAGTCTTCTTGCCTTAGCCTCCCAGAGTACTAAAATTGCAAGTGTGTGCCACTGTGCCTGGTTTCAGTTACTTTTAATAGGGAAGATCTATCAAAACTAATAACAGGGCACTATGGGTATTTATAGGTATTGTAATATCATTTTTCCTTTATAGTAACAGAACTAGGAAATATATAACTTTAAAAAATCATGAATTCATATTGCTAATTTTCTGATTTTAAATTTACATTTCTTATACATTTGTCAGAATTCATAGTCGCTAGCAATACAAAAATAATTGCTCATTAGCTTTAACCTTTAGCATATAAAGAATAGGTGTTTGTTTTTTGTTTTTGTTTCTGTTTTTTTGCCCTAGACTAAATTTCACTAAGGATACCCAGTGAAAATAGGTCTCTTACAGTTACTTGAGAGAATTCTTTTCTGTTACAATTTCAACATGAAGTTATATTTGCTTGAGTTTGTTTCCAATTTTTGAAATTATTTTTTCTTCATAAATACATAGCTCAGAGATGTCTCCATGTCATCTTGTTCTCTTTAAGAAGTTGTCTTTATTGATAACTTTTAATTTTATTTTCTGGTTTATTCCTTCTATTTTTATTTTTTATAAGTATAAACAAAATAGTATGTAAATTCATACCCACTCTTCTATATCATAATATAAAAGGTAGAATATTATATACATTATGTTACACTTTATTTTTATAACTTAAAAATATATCATGTTGCATGGAAAAATAGATATGGAGTTTATTCTGCATCCATACATAGAGATCTTTCTTATTCTTTTTTCTAGATTGTAAGTACTTCATTGTGTATTTATTCATGCAATGTCTTATTGATGAACATAATTGCTAATATAAATTATGTGCAATGAATAATGTGCTTATGTCATTTTATGTTTGCACAAATGTGTCTCCAAGGTAGATTTGAGATTGCTATTTCAAAAAGTAAATACATTTCTAGATGTAAATATTGTTAGATTCCCTATATAGTTGCCTCTTTTCATTCATCCAGTAGCGGTATATTAGAATGTGTTTTCTAAGGGTGAAGAAGGCATCAAAGAATGGAAAGACATTCCTGTAGCTGGATAGACAGAAACAATTTTGTAGAAATGGTTATCCAAAACTGATGTATAGATCTAATGCAATCCCAAACAAAATACCAAAAGCATTCTCACAGAACTAGAAAAAAAAATACTAAAGTATGTATGGAACCAGAAGAGACCCAGATAGCAAAAGCAGTTCTGGGGAACAAGAGCAAAGCAGGAGGCATCACACTCTCAGATTACAAGGTTACATTATTAAAAAACCGGCTTGGTACTGGCACAGAAAACAGACATGTAGACAAAAGGGATAGAATAAAAAACACAGAAGCAGCCCCATGTACCTTTAGTTATCTGATCTTGGTAAAGGTTATAAAAACAAATGCTGGAGAAAATATAACCTCTTTACAAATGGTGCTGGAAAAACTGATTATCTATATGTAGAAGAGTGCATCTAGACCATTATCTCTGACCCTATACTCAAATCAAAATGGATTAAAGACCTAGAGGTAAAAACAGAAACACTGAATCTGCTGGAAGATAAAACAGGTAAAACACTTGCTGCAGACATAAGCATAAGCAAGGACTTTCTGAACAGAACTTTATTTGCATAAGAAGTAACATCAAGAATCAACATGTGAGATTATATCAGATTAAAAAGCTGCACAGCAGAAGAAACAACCAGCAGAGTGGAATTTTTTTCCCCAGCTCCTCCCTAGAGGACTGCTACCTAGAATATATAAGGAACTCAGAAAAAATTATACCCACCCCCCCCTCAAACAAAAGACCCAGTCAAAAAATGGGAAAGTGAAATAAATAGTACTTCTTAAAAGATGTACAAATGGCTAATAAATACATGAAAAAACATTCAGCATCTTTGGCTATTAGAGAAATACAAATCAAGACAACACCGATATTCTGCCTTACTCCAAAAAGACTGGTTGCCATCAAGAACTCAAAAAAACAACAAATATTGGTGAGGGTGTGGGTAAAAAGGAAGTTTTCTACAGTGTTAGTGGGAATGTAAACTAGTACAACCACTTGGAAGTCAGTATGAAGATTTCTCAAAAAATTAGAAATTCCATTTAACCTAGCTATTTCCTTCTGGATATCTTACTGAGAGAGTTAAAATTGTATTACAGTGATACATGCACACTCATGTTCATAGCAGAACAGCTCATAGTAGTCAAATCTTGGAAGTGGCCTATATGCTCAGCAACAGATAAATGAATAAAGAAAAAATGTTTTATATATATATATGTATATATATATTATATATATATACATACACACACACACACACACACACACACAGTGGAGTAGTACTCAGCAATAAGGAAGAATAAATTTGAGTCATTTGTAGGAAAGTAGATTTATCTTGAAACCATAATGCTAAGTGAAAAAAATAGGACAAAGTTTAAATATTGCATGGCTTATTGCTCTCTCTTTTTAAAAATTCTTTTTAATATTTTTTATTAGCACATGTTTGCAGTTCATAATGTTTACATTCCTTGTGGGGAGTTTGGTACATGTACATAACACATTTTAATTACTTTTTTCATTCCCCTACTCCCCTCCTCTTTCCCCTGTCTCTTCATCTCTTGATCCCTTTCCCATTTGAGAGAGATCTATCTCCCTAGTCCTGTCATCTTTTATTTTGCTCTTTACATTTTGGGTTTCTCTTTTAAGAGAAACCATGTGATATTTAAAGTTGTGTCTCATTTATTTCACTGAACATTATGGTCTCAGGGTGTGCATCCATTTTCCTACAGATGACTCAATTTTAATTTTCTTTTTTTTTTTCAAGTATAGATTTCACACATTTTCTTATCTCTTGTGTATTTTTATATGTGCAAATATGTGTGTGTTTAACATCTTCATTGAAATTTAATAAACTGTACATGTTTAAAGGTTTTTGTTCCCTTGATTTATTTTCTCTTTTGATGCCAATTCCCAACTCTCTTGATTATTGTAGCTTATGCTAAATCAGTCTTGAATTGCAGTAGTGTAAATCTTTCTACTTTGTTGTTCTTTTTCAAAATTATTTTGGCTATTTTGTGTCTTCTGTATTCCCAGTGTGAAATCAACTTGTCAGTTCAAAACAACAATAAAAACCCTGTAGTGATTTTGAATAGAATAGAGTTGAGTCTATACATAAGTTTGGGAAGAACTGACATCTTAAAAAGTAATTTTCTGACTCATGAACATTATTTATTCACATTTTTAGCTCTTTTTTTGTCTCTTAACAGTGTTTTTAAGTTATTGTTGTGTAGGTCTCATCTAAGGGTTTCAGTTGTGGTTCTTTTTCATTGGCTAATTTTTCTTTTTGTGAACTTGATTTTTAGTAATCTGGTTTGTTATTCTTTCCCTCTGCCTTCCCTTTCTTTAATTTTTCTTACCTTGTCAGGGAACTAAAATAAAAATTGATTAGATATAAAAGTATATATTAACTCATATAGTTACCAAATGTCCTTTCTTTTTGTCATTTTGATCTGTCCATCTATATTTAGTTAAGCTTTTCTGTAGCTTGTCTGAAATCCTTGTGAATAGAGATCAGAAAATAAAAAATAATGGGCTGGGGATTTAGCTCAGTGGTTCCACCGCCTGCCTTGCAAACACAAGGTCCTGAGTTTGATCCCCAGTACCAAAAAAAAAAAAGTATAGAGTCATAAAATACAGATATTTGCTTAATACCAATACCCATATGTATCAGTTAGCTTTCCATCACTATAATAAATACATGAGATAATTAACTTATAAATAGAAAAGAGTCATTTTATTTTACAGTTTAATGGATTCTGGTCCAAGATTGGGTGGTCCTATTGCTTTGGGCCTCTTACAGGTGAACTGGCTGGCAGTAGTTGGCAATATAACAGAAAACTACATATTTCATGTCCAGGAACCAAAAAAGAAAGGGAAGATTCTAGGATCTCACAGACCCCTTGAAGGGAACGCCCCCAGTGACCTAAGGATCTCCCACTATGCCTCATCTCCTACAGGTCCTTAGCACTTCCAGTAGCACCACCCAGGTGACCAGGCCTTCAGCACATGGACCAGTGGGGACATTCATCATCCAAACTACAGCATCATTTGTGAAAATCCCAAACCTTCATTTTTTAAGTAACACAAACCTCTTGAAAAGAAATGTTATTTTTTTGCAATATGTTTATGTTGTAAATTCCTTCAATTTCTGATAATAGTTCTTAATCTTGGTTTTTATTTAGTCTTTAAGGTTATTTCACTTTTGTAGGTCTTTTGGGAGATTTTCACATATCTAAGGTTTTCAACAAGTGAGTTTTTCCTTAGAAATGTGAGGAATGCTTTATCAGTTGCTTCTTAAATTAAACTTTCTTGGCCAGAACATTTATCTGTAAAAATTAGTCATTCACTTTTAGCTTTTGGCTGCTGATCTTTTATGATTCAATGAATTATTTTTACTTTAAAGGTTAAATCTGTTGCATAAGTGCCAACTTGTTGGCAATGCTAAATTAAATTGCTGCTTGAAATTATATTTGATTTACTTTTTAAAAAATAAATGCCTCCTCAGAAAAATCTTCCCTTTGTGTATATATGAAAAGAAATAAAGAAAATTTCTTAATATCCCTACTTTTGCCAAATTTAAAGAGAAAGAAGCATTATTAATGGAGAAAAATACTATATTGTGTTACCAATTTATAGCATATACCTGAGGATATATATTTAAATTTCTAGCTGTTTTTATAAAGTTCAATCACGGGGCTGGGGATTTAGCTCAATGGTTCCACCGCCTGCCTCGCAAGCGCAAAGACCAGAGTTCGATCTCCAGTACCAAAAAACAAACAAACAAACAAAATAAAGTTCAATCATGTCTGGTACTTTGTAACTCATAGAGATTTAGCATTATTTATATATTATATATATAGTCATATATTTATATATATTTATATGTATTTATTAAATATATTTATTTATATATTATACATATTTATATATTTTATATATTTTATTGTATATTATATACAATTTTAGCATACTAAAGTAAAATATTTTTAGCATACTAAAATAAAAATTTTCTCCTAAAATTGAATATTTTATTTCACTTGAAGTAAATAAGACAAAAAATATTTTCATGAAAATTGTTATTTTTTTGGTTAAAATAGCAAACTCACTGATAAACAGTTGTAGAAATTAGGTTGACCCAGAGTGTGTCATCCCTGTCATTGCATCCGAAGTCAAGTCCTGTACTTTTTACGTGGTAAGTTCGATTCAAGGAATAAGGAGTTTTACCTTCTGTTAAATAACCCCAGACTGTTGGGGTGTCATCTCTGTGTTACTCTTGTCCTTGACAAGCAGTCTTTTCTCCTTCTTTAGTACTTGTTGATTCCAGTTTCCCAACTGACCTGCTGTGAGCTCACTTTTATTCTTAGTGTGCAGATTGTTTCCCATTTTTATTTTCCCATTCTGTATTTTCAGTGGAAAATCAAAAACAGGAATTCCAGTGCTTTTGTTATTGTTGTTCTTCTATGCTATCTTACTGATGCTGTCTTTTCAACAGCTAGTTTATGGGGGTGTGTTAGCACATCTAGGATGTATTTTGGTCTGTGTTAGTATTAGTATTAGTATGACTTGTAAGCCATATTACTTTATCTTTTTCTTCATATTTTACATATACCTTTCAATTAAAAGATTAACATCTATTTAAGTGATAAATTATATAGAAGTTTATGATGACGGAGCATTTTCTATTTGAAACATCCTTATTACCTGAAAGGCATGTTTATATAATATGATATTTAATTACTTTTTAATTATTTGGCTGCTTGTTTTATTTATTTAGTAAATTTGGGATGAATTAGAGTAAAAAGATCATGTCTTTTGTACCAATGCTTTTTTTCCTGCTATGCCTGCCACTGTATGAAGCATATAGTAAACCTAATAAATACTTGAAAAAAATGTACATCCATGTTTTCAGTGGAAGGAATTAAGCACTAGAAATTAGAAGGAATTTATGGTTCATTAAGCTTTTAAACCTTTTAATTTGCTTTTTGTTCATTATTAGGATCCCTCATATTAAATAACTACATGATTGGGCCCGGGGATTTAGCTCAGTGATTCTGTCATCTGCCCTGCAAGTGCAAGGACCTGAGTTCGATCACCGGTACCAAAAAAAAAAAAAAAAAAATATATGATTAGTTTTCATATGTATGCTTATCATCCTTTTGTACTTTTTTATTATTTCAGGAGATACGGGTTATTTTCAAAGACATGTAGAGCTTTTTTTGTTTGTTTGCATTGTTTTCAGAAAGAGAAGCTGCTACTGGTGTTGGGGTCCTTTGGAGAAACTATGTGTTACCATAAAAGCAGTGTTGGTGTGGAACAACCAGAGGTAATGTTAGTGCACCACAGAATGGCCTTTGTCAGCATTGCACTGTTTGCAGTTCGACTGTTACAAATGCTTCTCCCTGTTGAAAAGGTAAGGTGGGTAATGCTGCCTACTAAATCTTATAAATAAATGTTTTGTTGTGAATTTCTTCTGATTATTTCATGGTTCTTTTTAGACCATTTTCAAAATAAGTACATATACAGTGATTTTAAATGAAATATGGAAATTGAAATATGGTTAACATTTTGAAAAGTTTTGACATATTTGATAGAAAATCATTTTTAAATCTAGCAATTGCTTTTATTGTATATATTTTATTGTAATTCTGTACATTTGTTTATTCCTTTACTTGCTCATTAAATATATGTTTAAATGAGTGCCTATAAGTTAGAATTGGTCCCACAGAATTTAGTTTTAGTAAAAGATAAGACTTGGTTTTATCTAATATATATGTGTGTGTTTGATTTACTTAGCTCTTTTATTTTTATTCTTGTACTGGGGATTGAATGCAGGGGTACTCTATCATTGAGCTATGTCCTTGACCCTTTTTATTTTTATTTTGAGACAATGTCTCACTAAGTTGTTAAATGACAGAGGTGAGGCTTGAATTTTTATTATCCTGCCAGGCTAGTATTATAGGTGTATACTACCATTCCTGGCTTCATGTCTTTACTAACTTTGGGATCACCTGGAAGGCAGGGATCATGTCTCCTGTACCTATTATGCCTACCTCTGGTTCAGGACATAGTAAGGGTTACAGATTTCAGATAATTGAGATAAAAACAGACAGATATACTCACATAATTTATATACTTGATAAATCTTTTGATTGAATGAAAGTCATTGAAAATTTAGTGATCTCATCTCTGCAGGGGAATGTGTCTGCTCTTATGTCAAGGTTAGCTTTTTCTTCTCTACAGATAGGTGGAGGTTTTTTTTTTAACCATTTCCCAAATTTCTTGACAAATGTAATAGAAATACTTTCCAGTGATACTTCAGAAATTATTTGCTTATTAATATATGTTAATGTCATGTAACTATTTTTTCCTTCTTATTATACCAATTCAAAATAAGCTCAGCAATGCTTTAGTTTCTAAGTGTTGATTGAGTTTGTTTGTTAGGATTGTCCTATTTTCTTGTATTGGTCATATTTTATGTATATTACTAATGTATGAGTTTTGAAACTTAAGTGATTTTTTTGTTGTTGTTGGTAAATATTTCTCTTGAAGTTTTCCTTTTTCTGCTTCCTTTCTGCCAGCAGCTTAGTTGCTTAACATATTAATTTTAGTGGCATAGCAGAGGGATTTTAGGAAATAAATGTTTGGCAGCATTAAGTATCCTGATATTTGTCTGACTCATAATTTTTGATATTTGGTAATTTGTTGTAGAGTCTAAACTATATTCATAGTTTGAGTTACTTTATGAATTCATGTTTTAGTAAGGCCTTTGAAAGTTCTTTTTGTGATTAACATGCTCTTTTAGTTATCGTCTACAAAGGTGCATTTTTATCCTGCAAAGGAATGAGCTTGTATGCTAGTCTTTATTGTAGTACTTTGCTTTTTCCCACTTTTCTATTTTGCTTACCCTTTCTTTTATGAAGCACTGGTATTTTATTTGTGGGTTTTTTGGGGATTTTTTTGGTACCGGGGATCGAACTCGGGTCCTTGAGCTTGCGCAGCAGGCAGCGAAACCACTGAGCTAAATCCCCGGCCCAACTGGTATTTTGGTGGTGCTGGGAGTCAAATTCAGGGCCTTGTGAATGCTAGGGAAATGCTGTACCACTGAGCTACAGGCTCAGCCCGTTTTTAATTTTTAACTTTTATTCAGAAAATATCATGATCATTTAGAAAACAGTTTAATGTGCAAAGGTATAATATCTAAAATGATTGATGCACCAGTGTTTGTAGTGTACTTATTGCAAAAATAAAAACGTGGCCCCCTTAAATGAAGGTACAAGAGAAATTGGCAAGTAGAGAACTACTTCTTATACCTTTTTGTTGACCTTAGTTATTAACCAATTTCATTTTTTTTTCCTTAGAATTCTGCAAAGCATATAGTCCAAATTCTATTTTATAGTAATACTTAGCTATGCAATGTACTACCAAGTCCTCTGGGAAAACAAGTGTAAAGTGTATATATTTTGAAGATAGTATTTTGTTTTACTAAAAATAATATCACTTTTGTTAATTTTAAGTTTTAACTTTGATTAGTCATTATGTTTCTGAAGTAGTTTTCTGTTATGAAGAGTGATAATTTTCCAAGGCATAAAGATTAAGGAAATAAAAGAATTTAAAATATAGGTGTCTTTCTTTATATAATAATATGTAACAAATTGCTGCTACAATAACTTATTAGGTATCACCAATTATTAATTTATGTGTAAGTTAAAGTATTGATGAAACACTTATGTATACCATCAGTTTATTATTTGCTATTTTTTATGTATGTGCTTATCAGAAGAAATCAATTAGACTAGAAATAAGTAATTTATTTTATTATGACTTAGTTTAGTGCTAGAATAATGCAGAGTTAATTCTCCATGGATTTTTATTTTGAAAGTATTATTATTGTTTTTTAAAAAAATTGTTATAATTAGGTTTTGATATTTCTTTTAAACATATAATTTGGAACTTCATTAGAAAAGTTTTGGTCATCTGCTTACTGATGGCTACATTTTCTTTGAATGATTAATTAACCAAGTACTTCAAAATGAGATATAAACAAAAATGCTATTCTATTGCTCTTAAATTTCTTCATTTTATATAAACTTAAGGTTATGCTGCCCTCTGCTTGTTGTCAGCTTACCAACAATTGAAGTGGAATTTGAACTCTGCAACTTTTAACCTTCCAAATGTCTTTTCTTACATTCATTTTTGTTTTTAATTGCTACTTACCAAATATATAATTTAGATGTTAGAAAATGAAAATAAATCTGTAGAGATTTCCTGAATTTGACAAAATGACCTTAAAGGCCTTTCTGAAACTGATTATTTGTTGATTTTTAAATGATTTTATTTTATTTATTTATTTTTTTGGTACCGGAGATCGAACTCAGGACGTTGTGCTTGCCAGGTGGGTGTGGTGCCACTGAGCTACATCCTGGCCCTAAATGATTTTAGAGAGTACTCATTTATAGAATAAAAAGGTGGAAGTCTTATGAAAAATACTAAGGTTAGATAAACCAAATTGATAAAATGAAGAGAATTTCATTTGTGGAAACATAGAAATAAGAACCCAAAGTACTGGCCCTATGCTGGGGAAAGGTCACAGAGCATCCTAGGAACTTCTAGTGCTCTTTCTCAGCTGACTGAGGGTAAGGAAGAATTTATCCACAAAAGCTATGACTTTTCATTGAAGTTTATAAAATCTCATGATTGAGGCAGCTAATTGAATGATTCATAGCAACGCTTTTCTTTTATTCCCACCTCCCTCCTTTTTTTTTTAACACTAACTGGTATTGAACCCAGGGCCTAAGGAATGCCAAGAAACACTCTTAACACTGAGTTACATCCCCAACCCTAAGTTGCTTACATTGGCATTGAACTATGGTTCCTACAACCTCAGTCTCCTGAGTAGCTAGCATAGGCCTTTGTCCGACACCTGGCTCAGAACAGTGATTTTCCAGGTGCAGTGTGCAACCAGATCTTGGGGTAGGGCCTGACAGTCTGTATTTCTAATAACACTGAGATAAAAGCCGTGGCTCCTCTGATTGGCTAGATTTTGAGAAAATATTCAGTATTACACCCCACTGCTTATTAGAACAAATGAGATGTTATTGACTTTTCTTATCTAACAGTGGTGATGTATTTGCACTGAAACTTCCTCACTTTTGGTTCCAAATGACATGTAATTAATGTTCATATATACAAAATAGCTGTCTTAGATCTGGGCTGTTGTACTAGTCAGTGTTCCATTACTGAGACAAAGTACCTGACATAAACAATACAAAGAAGAAAATGTTTAGTTTACCATATGGTCTCTGAGATTTCAGTCTGTTGTTAGCAGGTTCCAAGCAGAAACATTATGGCAGAAAGGCATAGGGGAGGTAAGCTGCTTACCTTATGGCAGCCAGGAAGCGGAGTAGGTGGGAAACAGCCACAGAGAGGTAAAGGGTCCTGGGATAAGAATATACCTTTCCAAGTTATGCTTCCAGTGATCTTCCTCCAAACAACCACTACCTCCTACAAGAACATTCAGCTATAAATTCATCAGTGGATTAATCCCTTGATGACTTTAGTATCCCCATGATCTAAGCATCTTCCAGAATCTCTGCCTCTGAACACATGAGCTTTTTGGGGGTTGTTTTTGCTCTGAATAATAACAGATGTAAACTGATTAGTTTATTGGGCCATGCAAAAATTAAGCTTTTGACCTTAGCATGATGCCTTGAGTGCTGAGAAGAAAATTTCAGATATAGGTATCCAGAGTGAAAATGTCAGAATACCTTGGTAAAGAGAAGAGAGAAAAGAAGAAAAGTATTTATTGAGTGCTACATACCCTGTGCTCTGCTTAGTGCTTGTTTAATTCTCACAACAGCTATTTTTCTTATTCTTGACTAAACCAAGAAAATGCTTTGTAAAAACAAACACAATGCATTTGGAGTTAGGTCCACTGGGATATACTACAATATTTTAGTACAATATCTAACTCAGTGAGTCTCCTCTTTAACTTCCTAACTCTTAAAAAGGTAGAACCCAGAACTAACTGTAGACCTCATGAAACACTGTCCCATTTGTGATCTTTAAATGCCATCTATTTGTTCATGCTTTCAAAATTTATATTTCCATATCAGACATACCAGTTGAACTCCAGACTTGTGTATATGTCCCTTTTGACATCTTTATTCGATGACAGAAGATATCTACAGTTTTGTGTCTCAAACCTAGTTTTTTGCTTCCTCTTACAAGTGCATTCTCCCTATATTCTTCACTATTTCAGTAAGTGCCAACTCCATCCTTCCAGTTGATAACTGATCGGGCAAAAATTAGGCACAGTGCCCCTGAGCTAAATCCCCAGCCCTTGATTCTTGTCTTTTACTCATACCTGTATCTAATCCCTGAGCAAAAATTGCCATTTCTCCCTTTAATATCCAGCATCTAAACTCCTTGAGTTGACTTTATTATCCTGATTTGCCTGGATTAGTGAAGTAAACTCCTCATTGGTTTCTTTAGCTTCCATTTTTACAATTTACATTTGGTCTTTAAAGACTGGTATTGATACTTACTTAAAACTTTCTGGTGCACAAGTCCTTATGATGATCCAGAGCCTTACCTAATCTGGCTCACCACTCCCCTCTGTCTTCATCCCTCAGCACTAACTATACTGGCTTCCTTCCTTGCTCTCTGAGCCTTTGTACTTGCTGTTCCCTTTTCTATGACTACTTTTCCCCTATGTAGCCACATGGCTCCTGACTCTTCCAAATCTCTACTTAAAAGTTACCTTATTAGCAGCCTTACCTCCTGCTTTAAAGTAGTAATACTTCCTCTACTTTCATTCCTCTAACTTCCCTATTCATCTCATTGTCATTCCATTTTAAAAATTTTTCTTAGCACTTTTGCTCACACTTGACGTTTGTGTATCAGTTTGCCCTCTGCCTTCTCCAGAGGAATTTCAGCTTTATGAGGACAGAGGTTTGGCTTCCTGGTGTGTTTCCAGGATCAGAAAGGGTGCCTGGCATGCAGAAGAACACAGTAGGGTCTTAATTAATATTTGCTAAGCGAGTAAGTAATAGGTGAGTAGATAATTTATGTCTTGCTTTTTTCTACACTGAAAGAATTCTTCACAACATAATGAAATTTCTCTTGACTTTCTAATACATGCTATCTTTTATTTTTAAAATTAATTTATTCTATTGCCCTCTCGTCAGAAGCACACATCAGAAAAGGTGAATTATCAGCAGCCCAGTGCCCACCAGCATATTAACAGGGTGTTGAAAATATCCAAACCAGAAACTCCTTGCATGAGAATTTAGCTTCCTTCCCCCTAATCAATCCATTTGCAGGGATACTTCCTCCTCCTCTGCAGGGAACAGGGAAAGGGGACGTTACCAGAACCTCTGCAGTAAGTCCTAGTCTCCTGCGAGCCACGGCAGCACAAGGCGAATTACAGGAAAGGTAGAAAAATGAGACTGAGAAGAAGCTGAGTTTTGCGTCTGATGATCAGTGCTGCTCTGGGCGGCAAAGACAAAAGACCCCAGCTTACCGCACCTTTTATTCAGTACATTGGGAGAAACAAATGTAACAAATGACTTGCAGAGAGTTCAGTACATCTGCTTAAACAAGATGGTAACAGTCCAAGAGCAATAAGGAACTGAGTAGAAGTTTGTTCCTTCCAGGATGTTTTCAGCTCCCAGGATGTTTCTTGTCCTGGAGAATCATAGTATCACCGGATCACTGAGGTCTCAGTTGTGACCGGAGGCCAAAATGCAATTATGGCTCAGAATTCCATAGCTGGGCTGTAGGCAGGAGAACTAGGCTAACCAAATGATTTTTCCCTAAAATTATGTAGCATTGCTCCCGGCACTCCTCACCCGCTAAATCAAAGACTAAACAGAGGAATAGTTTTTGCTTAAATGAAAAAAGCTCAATGAAAAAGATGGAGCCATTGTAATCAGCATCATCACACTCAGGCAGAGGAGCCACTGGTGCTATTTTCAAGAAAAGATGAAAATCACTTTACCCATTTCAAAATTTTTGCGCTCTCCTTTCCTAAAGGACTGAAAGATTGGAAACACTGGGGAACATTCCTCGGAGATAATATGTCACTCCAGGGCCAGGTGACCACCACACACCAAGGGCCTCACTCCAGGGCAGCCAGCCAGCTGTTTGATGGTGCAGTGGACTTTCTTTGCATCTTCAAATTCTGCTTTCTGTTGGTTTCCTTTGCTGTTTTGTTTTTAGCTCACTCTTTGTCCAATTTCAAAAATTTGCTGAGGGTTAGTTCTTCAAACTGGGTCTTGACAGAAATGAGTGCACAGCCAGATGAATGCTTTTTGGTCATCTGTGGCAGTGATGGTGAACCTATGGCACACGTGTCATTTGTTGTTCTTTAAGACAAAAGATATTAATATATGAGTTGCTTTTTTTTCGAAATTAAAACCTCAGTATTCAAGTTTGGTTGTAGTGTTGGCACTTTTCATTAAATACGTAAGTTTTGGGTTTCAGTTTGGGCGTTCGTCTCTAAAAGGTTCGTCATCACTGCTCTATGGGATTGTCATCTGGCTCCTAGGCTTCCAACTCCTTGAAGCAGAAGAAACACTGGGCCAAGTCAGACTTGTTCCCAGTAGGGTAATACATGTCACTGGCCTGGCCATCCAGGAAGGGCCATTTCTTGAACATAGAGACACTGTGGTCCTTGAGATAGAGCTGCCATACTTAGAGCAATGCCGAGGACAGCATATAGTCACCAGTGCAGCCACGGATGATAATAGCTGCTATCTTACTAGTCTGGTTTTTTTATGTGTGCAATGTAAAAATTTGATTTCTATAGTTTATGGTCTTCATGTAGCAACTTTACTTCATTTGAGAACATTATCGTTTAGCTGATTCAGCACTTAATATTAGACTTTCAAGCATTAATGATTGTCTTTAAAACTGGCCATCTTTAAAATAAGTCATGACCAAACCCACTGTAGAAAAGATGGCATTTCAGCTATTATCCTTTGTTTTGGAACCAGGGATCGAACTCGGGTCCTTGTGCTTGTACAGCAGGCAGCGAAACCACTGAGCTAAATCCCTGGCCCTTAGTGCATAGAATCTTACCACAAAACTAGAGTCCTTAAAAATAATTCGTTTAGGGCTAGGGATTTAGCTCAGTGGTTCTGCTGCCTGCCTCGAAAGCGCAAGGTCCCCAATTCCATCCCCATACACCCCTCCCCCCAAAAAAATTTGTTTAGCTTTAAATCTGTTGATTTAGGTCATAAAATGTATATAATAGGATACAATAGGCATGTTTCTGTGATGATTCCAGAACTATTTAAAATATTATATTGGGGCTAGGGATTTAGCTCAGTGGTGCCGTGCCTGCCTGGCAAGCGCAAGGTTCTGAGTTCAATCCCCAGTCAAGGGGGTGGGTAGGGAAATATTATGTTAAATTTCCTCTTTCCCCTCTAAAACACAAAAGCAAAAATCAATTTCTATTTAAATCAATCTGTACTTACGCTTAATTTAGTGTTATTCAGTTTAATACGTACTAAGCCTTGTATAAGTGTGTTTTTTTTTGAGACAAGGTCTTGCTTTGTGTTCAGGCTGGCCTCGAGCTCGTGGAGATCCTCCTGCCTCTGCCTCCTGAGTGCTGGGAATCACAGGCATACACCACCACCCCCGGCTGTATATGTGTTTTTATGGGAGAGGGAAGTTATGTTTTCTTCAGGAGTATGTTGGAGCTTTTTGTAGATTTGAACCCAAATGCACAAAATGGTCAGAAAAAAGATGTAACAAGTGTCAATATGGTGCAGAGCTCAGTCCTCGGTGCTGATTTGGGGAAGGAGGAAAAGTATCCAGTATCCTGGGTTTTGAGAAAGAGTTGATATTTGGATTTGAGAGATTTAGGTGAAGAAATTGCATGGAACAAAGGTATACAGGTGGATGATAAGTTGAGAAATAGATTGTTCTTTGGAAAAAACATAGATTTTGTGATATGTATTAAAAAGGAAAATAGACCAGATTAAGATTATAATTTACCCATGTTTTTTAAAAAAGGTTTTTTAAAACAAAATTTTTCTTCATCTTTTAATTGTTATTTTTCGTAGTGCATGTTTACAGTACATAAAGATTGCATTCATTGTGGGGAGTTGGTGCATATACATAACATTATAGTCCTTTTTTAAATCCTTCCCCTTTCCTCCCTGCCTCCATCTCTTAGTCCCTTTCCCTTTTGCAAAAGATTTATCTCCCCCTTTCCTATTATCTTTTGTTTTGCTATTTAATTTATTCATCTTTTGTGTTTCTCATATAAGAGAAATCATGTAATATTTAAGCTTATATGTCTGATTTATTTCACTTAACATAACTAAATTTCACTTAATTTATTTTACTTAACAGTGTCTTAAGGTGCATCTATTTTCCTACAAGCGACTCATTTATCCTTTTTTATTCATAGTAGTACTCCATTGAGTATAAACACCACATTTTTTTATCCATTCATCTGCTGACATACATATAGTCTACTTTTAAGATTTAGCTGTTTGTTATATGAGCTGTGCTGGTATAAACATGGGTATACATGTGTCACTGTAATGTGTCTTTAATTGTTTCAGGAAGATACCTAAGGAGGAGAATAGATGGGTCAAATGAAATGAATTTGTATTGTTTTTTTTTGTACCAGGGATTGAACTCAGGACCTTGAGCTTTCGAGGCAGGCATGGTGCCACTGAGCTAAATCCCTGGCTGTAATGTTAGTTTTTTGAGGAATCTCCACACTGATTGCCAAGTGGTTGCACTAGATTACATTTCTGCCAGCAGTATAAGTTCCTTTTTCTTCCCCCAGCCTCACCAGCATTTATTACTTGATTTCTTGATGAAAGCCATTCTTTCAGAAGTAAGATGGAATCTCAGTGTTGTTTTAATTTGCTTTTCTCTAATGGCCAGAGATGTTGCACATTTTTTTATGTATTTGTTGACCATTTATACTTCTGAGAAGTGTCTATTCATTTCAGCTGCCCATTTTTTTGTTGGGTCTTTTATTTTGGGGCGTCTCAATTTTTTTTAGTTCTTTATGTTTTCTAAATGTTAGTCTTCTGAGGAGAAGCTGGTGAAAGCTTTTTCCCACTCTGTAGATTGTGTTTTCACTCGGTTGGTTTTTTCTGGTACAGAAGTATTTTAATTTGATATAATACCACTTGTTGACTCTTGATGTTATTTCTTGTGCAGTTGGGGTTGTGTTCAAAAAAGTCTTTGCCTATGCCTATGCCTTCACATTTTTACCTATTTTATCATCCAGCAGATTAAGTGTCTGTGTTTTAACATTTAAAAAAAAATTTTTTTTGATACCAGGGATTGAACTCAGGTCCTTTCACTTGCGCAGCAGGCGGCGAAACCACTGAGCTAAATCCCCGGCCCTGTGTTTTAACATTTAGATCTTTGATCCATTTTGATTTTGGTTTAATGCATGGTGAGGGATATGTATCTAGATTCAGTCTCTTGGATTTGAATAAAAGTTTTCCTAACATCATTTGTTAAAAAGGCTATCTTTCCTCCAGCTATGTTTTTGGCCCCTCTGTCAAAGATCAGATGGCTTAATGTGCTTGGGGTTGTTTCTGTATTTTCTATTCTGTTTCATTGATCCACATGCTGGCTTTTTTTTTTTTTTTAATAACATAGCCTTGTAGTATAACTTGGAGTACAGATTGTAATGCCTCGTGCTTTGCTCTAATTGCTAAGGATTATTATTATTATTTTTTGGTACCAGGGATCAAACTTGGGTCCTTGCGCTTGCACAGCAGGCAACGGAAACACTGAGCTAAATCCCCGGCCCTCCTCAGAATCATTTTTGCTCTCCTGGTTCCACGTGAATTTTAAGATTGTTTTCTCTAGTTCTGTGAGGAATGTTGCTATTTTGATTGGGATTGCATTAAATCTGTATATCAGTTTTGGAAATAAAGTCATTTTGACAGTATTGGTTCTGCCTCTCCAGGAACGGGGGATAACTTTCCATTTTCTGATATCTTCTTTGATAACCTTTTTCAAAGTGTTGTACTTTTGCTGTTTTCATTGTAGCAACCTTTCACTTTCTTGGTTAGGTTATTCCCTAAGAATTTAATTTTTGTTGATGCTATTGTGAGCGGTACTGTGAAACAAATTTTTAACTTTTTTTTTTTTAATTTATCAAGGCAAGTGAGTTTTTACCAGAGCCTATGTCAGCAGCATTATTTCTTCTTTCTTTGGACGTGTCTATTTCTTTGGAATATCCAAATATACATGAAACTGTTGTGGCCTATTTGGAACAGCTGAATTCTGAAAACTATAATATTTATAAACGAACTGCAGAGGCTGTTTATTCAATTGAATGTGCCTGTAACTTCCTGTCTGATGTTGGAAAAGAGGTAAAATGTTTTGTTAATACCTCTTTTAAAAGTCCTTTTGGTGAAATTCTTTTCAAATTCATATATGTATAACAATTGAATTGCTAGAGGAAGGATATGTTACTGAGTAGGTCCGTTAGCAGATTAATGTGAAGGTATGATTTATATAAAAATAAAACAGACTTTAGATTAATGATTGTCACATATTCATGATATCAGTGGTTTAAAAAAAGGAGTTTTAAATGTCTTCAAACTTAATAGTATCTATTTAATGTAAGTTATAGTGTGTGAACTGAATGATAATTGATGTTACCAGGATTATGAGGCTCACACTTGGAGGAATATTTTGGTTTTAATAGTCTATAGACATTTGCTACATATTTATACAAACAACACTGATTTTTTTAGAAATTAATTACAGCTATGAAATACATTGTTTATAAAATATGTAACTTTACCGTTTTGCAGCAACTATTATGTATCAGTAGTTATTCCTTTAAAAATATATTAGAGATTATTTAGTATGTTATCATTGACAGGGTTTAATGTGTCTTAGGGATGACACTGACTACAGTAGTGGTTTAGTGTCTGAGAATACCACAGTAGATTCTGAAGATAGTAAGAATTAAGGACAAAATTCTTATTCTTTTGATATTACTATGGAGTCTTATCTGAACTGCATATTTAGAAATTTCCTTTACATACCCATTACGGTGTCTTATGTTTTCTTTTCACATATCTTGATGCCACTGATTTCTTATTTCTTCTTTGATAGAATTGTAAATTATATCCCTAACTGGAATTATTTCTGTGGCATTATTCTGTGGTCATATTGGATAGCCTCTGTGTTCCTAGAATTTGGCGGTGTTAAAAGAGGGAGGTGTATGATAAAATACAGTAGCTTTGCCTTCAGTAAGGGAGATAGAACCACAAACAAGAAGTCAAAGTACTAGCTAGGTAACTCCATTTAACTTTAAGGTGACTCAGAATTAAATATGCATTCACATATGTCATTTAGCTAGGAGTTTCCCTCACAGTTTTCCTCCTCAGCAGACAATTGTATGTTACTTTTTGAGAGAGTAAACTTAAGCAAATGTAAGCAATCTCAGGGTCTCCGAAAACAATCTAATTTCTTGAAGTAGTTTAGTGTTTTTTTTTTTTAATAGTACATGTTTGTAGAATATTATGATTACATTCATCGTGGGGGTTGACACATGTATATAACACATCTTAGTTCTTTTTGCTTCCCCTTTCACTCTCTTCCTTCTCCCCCTCTACATCTCTTAGACCCCTTCCCATTAGTTTAATGGAAAATTTTATTGTATATGAAATTGACATTTATTATCCTATTCTGCCTCTTTTTCAGGGAGAGAAGAATCTTTTAGAATTAGTGGAGCTTGCAGACCACGCCTTGCGTAGCTTTTCCTATCATCAGCATTTTCCCCTAATAAAGGAAATCATCTGCATTTGTTCAAAGATGTAATATTTTCTTTCATTATATTAATATAGGACCCTGTATGTGTGAGTGTGTATATGCATGTATATAAATTTAGGAATAATATAAATGAAATTGACCTTAGATCTTTGTTAGTTTTTAGTTTTTTTTTTATGTGACCTTTAAACTGTATATGGATAGATGCATTAATACTATTAATTGTTTCATTCAAGAGTAAACTTTAAAAGGGTCATGCCTATAATAAAAATGAATATTCCTTGGATTTTTATACACATTTGATCTTGGTGTCTATACAAACCAACTATTCAAACACAACTAACTTTAAATTTTTAAATAATATCAAATCTGTGATTTTATTATTAAAGTTTTATTTGTTGTAACTTTTTCTTAAATATATTTAGAGATTTTGCATTTTGGAGTTTTTGTTGTTTTTGTTTTTTGGTACTCTCTAAGAAGAAACATTTTTCTGCCCCAAAGCAAGTAAATGTTCAGGTCAGCTCAGGCCAAACTGTTTAGTTAAGTAAGGACCCCATTGGAAGAATTAGCATAGGAAGACATCTCTTCTGATATGCTTTATAATCTTTTGCTTAGTACCTTATCTTAGATGTCGTGGATGTTTTACTTTTCTACCAGCTGGAAATCTGCCCAGGCCAGTCCATTACTACAAGGAGAAAGTCAGAAGGTACTTCTGCATATGTTGTCTCACCCACTGCCACAAGTGAAGATTGAAACTTATCACTGCTGTCTGGAAATAGTTAAGGTGAGGTTTTTGTTCTGTTTGTATTTTTGAGAACTAATAGTGGATTTCTTTATTGTACCTTCAAAATTAAACAGCTTAACCTTTTATATGAGCTTTAAGGACCATATTCCATAAAAGTAGATGGCAATTATTAGTCGATTCCAGGAAATTTGTACTATTAAATTCCCTTAACTTAATAAGTCTAACAATTGAATTGCTTTATTGTATTTGATTCTTTTATAAGGGTTTAAAATTTGTGTATTTTGACATTTTTATGTCTGATCTATTTTATATACACATGAATAAAATATAGTTGCAGAGCAGTCTTCTTTCCTTCCTCTTCCTTCTTCATCGTCCCTTAGCACAGCCTAACTACTGATAAAGTTAATGTATATCTTTCCATCTATGCTTTTTAAACATATTTTCACTGTATATGTAATATATGTATACTGTGTATATGTAATAAATAATATATGATGTTGTTTGTTGTTTAAAAAATATAATTTCGTACTATGCATATGTTTTGCCCAGTGTTCCCTTCACTTAATAGTAGTATTTGAGATCTACCTAATTTGCTCATCTTAATTGTTAAGTCAAATTTATTTTCTTTTATTTATTAATAAATACTTCTATTTCCTTTTTTTTGAGTTATCAGGGATCGAACTCAGGACCTTGCGCTTGTCAGGCAGGTGGCGGCACCACTGAGCTAAATCTCTGGCCCTTCTATTTCCTTTGTAATGAAGTGCATTTTTCAGTATTTTCAATGATGGGCTAAGGGGAATATAAGAATATCTTGACTTCACTTACTTTTGAGAAATAATTTAGCTGGATTAGAATTACATCCCCAGCTCTTGAGTAGCATTACTTAGTGTATTATCCTCAGGTACAGTGTCTTTCATGGCTTTTTTTTGTTGTTGTTGTTGGTACCGGGGATGGAACTCAAGACCTTGCACTTGGAAGGCAGGCGACAGCACCACTGAACTTAATCCCCGGCCCTTCTTCCATGTTTTAGTGTTACAGAATTCCATTCATTTTTAAAGTTTATTAATATTCCGTTGTATTTATATAACAAATTTTATCATTCATCCTCTGATGAACATTTGAGTTGTTTCCATCTATTGTGAACAGTGCTGCTGTGAACATGGGTGTACTAATATTTCATTCATACCTTTTAATTCTTTGAGTACATATATCCAGAAATGAAATTAGTGGATCTTAGGGTAATTTTATATTTAATTTTTTAAGGACCAAAGTGGCTACAGCATCTTATGTCTTGCCAGCAGTGCATAAGGGTTCCAGTTTTTCTGCATCTTCACCAACACTTACTATATTTTGTTTTTGGATTTTGTTTGCTTGTTTGTTTTTGCTTTTGATAGTAGCCATCCTAAAAGGTATGAAGTTGTATTTCATCATGGTTACCTTTTAATTTATTCATCAAAGTTTGAATATCAGTTATTCTGTTTATTCTTTGTACATATTTACCTTGTATCTTTTTTGACTTACTCTTTTTTCATAGTTTGGTTTATTTTTGTCATTGTAAATTTTAAATATACTCATTTTATAATGTTTAGATTTTCTATTATTTAGAATTCTGGGGCCAGGGATTTAGCTCAGTGGTTTTGCTGCCTGCTGCTCAAGTGCAAGGACCAGAGTTCGATCCCTGGTACCAAAAAAAAAAAAAAAAAAACCAGAATTCTGTCATTGTTATGGCTACCGAAATTCTTTATGCCAAGGATTTTAGCAGATACTATTATTTTTAATTGTCAGGTCATCTTTGGTATAGGAATTTTTTTTTTTTTGGTACCGGGGATCAAACTCTGGTCCTTGCACTTGCGGGGCAGGAGGCAGCACCACTAAGTTAAATCCCCAGCCCTATATATGGTAGACAAGTGCTGTACTATTTAGCTACATTAATAAACTACATAATAACATTAATAATAATACATGAGAATCTCATACAGTGGCATCTTGGTTCACAAACTTAATTCTTTCCATAGTACTATATGTACTATACTCGTAATTTGGTTGCAACCAGAATGGTGGAATGAATTCTGCAACCAGAATCATGGGAAGAATGAAATTCATGAACTGAGGTACCACTGCATTCTAGGATATAGATAGTTTTGTTTTGTTCTGTTCTGAGACAAGATCTTACTACATAGTTCAGGCTGGCTTTGAACTCACTGTGTAGCCCAGACTGGCCTTGAACTCATGACAATCCTCCTTCTTCAGCCTCCTCAGTACTGGGATTATAGGCTTGCACCTCCATGCCTGGCTTTAGTATTTACTTCTTTCTTATCTTCCGGGATTTGACAGAGATGATGTAGCTTCGGAGCATTTGTTATGGAGGTACATTTTTATTTGAATGTGTTGAAATGCTCCTCAAAAAAAAAAAAAGCTAGGACCTTTGAAAGTTGAAAGTAGTAGAATTAGACTATGATGGCTAATTGAGGTTAGGTGGGTTTTAGTGTAACAAAAGATGAAAGAATCTATTGAGTTTGTATTTTCTTTGACATTGAAAAGCAGTAAGTGGGGGGATATTTAGTGTATTTTAAGAGTGACTGATAGGGATAGATATTTGATGATATATATATATATATTAGGGTATTGGGGCTGCGTTGAAAGCTTAATTGATCATGTCAGTAATCTCTGTGGTGAAACCTGGCTACTTTGTGTGCTTAATTTTGGCTTGCTGTTTGTCAGTTTTGGGAATATGAACATTTATATCAGTAAGAGTTGAGATGTTTCATTTTTGCTGGGAAGGAAGGAAGGTTGCTGGTGAAAATAAACTGAATAGTTGAAATTATAAGCTATAGACTCAAAGAGTGTGAACAGTAGAGGGAAGAATGTAAAAGTATTTATGAACTGGAGGTCAGAGAAGGATATAGTTCCAGTTACTGGGCAAGAAGATTGGACATCTACTGTAGAGGTAGAACAAGTGAAAACTAAGTTGTTTCTGAGGCACAAACTATGTGAGTGTCATTGAAATGAGGATACCAAGAAACTAAATATCTGCATTTGGGATAGTTCTTACTCTCAGAAATTGAAGATGATACTTGAATTATATCTTCTTCCTTCTCTCTTTGTTTTTCTTACTGAATATTGAATCTAGGGCCTTTGCACTGAGCTACATCCCTACCCCTGCTTTTGTTTTTTATTTTGAGACAAGATCTTGGTAAGCTGCACAGGCTGGTCTTGAACTTGTATTCTTCCTGCCTGAACCTCCTGAGTAGCTGGGATTACAGGTATATGTCACCATGCCTGGCTACTTGAAATAGATTTTAAATAATTCTTAGAAGATAGAAAATTTTTCAGGTAGGAAAAATTTTGATATTATAAAGTTATTGATAGATTTGACCATTTTGCTACATGAATTGAAGTAGGAATTATTTGAATATTAATTTATTAGAGGAATAATAGGAAAGATATCAGAAATACAGATGTGTCAGTCTGGAATTTGTTATTTTAAAAGAATCACTGAATCTATTAATGATTTTGAAAATACTGAATTCTAATAATTTTTATAGCCCAGTATTATATATTTTGTGAAAATAATCTAAGTTGAAGAACTTTTTTTAACAATCAAACTTGGCTTATTTGGTTTTAAAAGGTGAGGGGGAAAAATGTCCTTGTAAAATATTGCAAGAAATTCTCTTCTCACAAAAGATACTTACCTATTTAATACACTGTATAAGATAAATACATATTTATTCTCATGGAGCCAAAATAATCTTTACGTTAAAAGCTCCAAATGATATTTCTTACACAATAGTTAGTTATTGAAAGGATATAGTATCTGATTTTAGATTTAAGCATTTGTGTATGTATTTCATTTTAATTGACAGTATTTTTCACAAGACATTATTGTGTTGTCTTTTGAAAAATCTTCCAGACATTGCTGCAGCTCTGTCTAACCTAAGTGTAGAAGCATGACAATAATATGCAGGTTACTTCTGAGTAGGCAGCCCAGCTTTCTCTTTTAGACTCATGTTGAGTAAGGGATAGGAAAGAGGTAAAACATATCTTATTTAAGGATGATCCTATGAAAACTTTGCATTATTTACACATAAATTTATTCTGCACTTAGTTATGAGGCACATACAAGACTTTAGTGATAGGATTATAAAAAGGACAGAAAGGATCCTTATGATCATAGAGCTTACCTTCAAATAGGAAGACAGAGAGATAAGTATATATAATAAAAATATACTTAAAAAGTTTACTGTGCATGATCTTTTTTTTTTTTTTTTTTTTTTGTTACAGGGGATCGAACTCTGGTCCCTTGTGCTTGCACAGCAGGTGGCGAAACCACTGAGCTAAATCCCCGGTCCCTTTTTTTAATCTTTGTTGTTGTTGTTGTTGTGCATGATATGAAGAAAATGAAAAAGGATAAAAGAATAGAAAGTAGTTAGGGAATGTGGGCCCAAATGTAGGTAGACTGGATAGAGGAGGGGGAGGCAGAGCTTCTGAGCAGGGAAAATAGCAATGAAAAGTCCTTGTTTTTAGGTGAGAATGTGTTTTGCTTGTTTCAGAAACAAAAAGGTCAGTGTAGTTGGCACATACTAGGAGATTAGAATGGTACCACATTGATTGCACAGATAGGCAGAAGTGGCTGGCTTATGCTTTGCCAACCATTATATAGCTTTGAATTTTTATTCTAAAACAGTGAGAATTTATGAATAATTTAAGCAGAAAGCTTGATCTGATTATCTTTCTAAGAAGACACTTTTTGTGGGGAATGAATTGTCAGGACTCGAGAGTAGAAACTAGAACACCTATTCCATAGTAGTAATGCTGGGAAGATATGATGAAGTAATGGAGATGGAGAGAAGGAAGTGAATTTGGGCTGTATTATGGATGAGCTAATTGCTGATAAGGAGAGTGGAAGATAAAGAGTAAACAAGGAAAATGGAAACAAAGCTTTTGTAAATAGGGAGAGGTGGAGGGATGGAAGGGAGGGAAGGGGAATGGGAAAAGACAAGAACCGAGACATATCATGTACAGGTGCAAATTCCCAATGATGAATGTAATCATAATGTATACCTAAAATGTACCAGTAAACGTATGGGATTAAAAAAAAAGAGTAAACAAGGATAAATTGCAGGATTTTGGAGATCATAGTTGGATTTCTAAATGTGGGATTGTGGATTGGATAGAATTCTGTTTTGAATTAAATTTGACATGCCTTTTTATGGATAAATTCTTTTATTCATACATTTTAGGTATTCAGCATGTTTACATTTATCTTTGGGTGCTTGTACCTGTACATGATGTATCTTGGTTCTTAATTTTTCCCCATTACCTGTGCACCCTTCTCCCCCTCCACCCTGCCCTATTTACAAAGACTTTGTTTCCATTTTTTCCTTTTCTCATAATTTTTCCTTTCCCTTCTTACCTTTCCCCTTCCCCTCTCTCTTCCCCTACCCCTCTGGAACTTTTCTTCCTATTTCAAATTATCAATTATTCATTGTAATCCTTTTAATTCTTATTTACACTTTTAGTTTCTCACACTAGAGAAACTATTCCGTATTTACATATGTGTGTCCTATTTATTTTACTTAAAAGTGTGTCCTCAATATGCATCCATTTAGCTATAAATGTCTCTAGTTCCTTGTTCTTTATGGCTGAGTAGTACTCCATTTAATAAAAAACCACATCTTCTTTATCTAGTTTCCAGTTGATGGGCACTTGGGCTGTTTCCAAGTTTTAGCTATTACAAACTGGGCTGCTATAAACATGGATGCACATATATCGCTGTGGTGTGATTCTTTTAATTCTTTGGGGAAGATACCCAGTAGGGGAATAGCTAGGTCAAATGGGACCTCTAGTCCTAGTTCTTTGAGGTAGCTCCATACTGATTTCCACAGTGGTTGCACCAGTCTGCACTCCCACCAACAATGGAGAAGGG
>NW_004624806.1:11104163-11129108 GCF_000247695.1 Heterocephalus glaber
CCAGAGTTAGTTTCATTAATTTGTCTTCCAAGGTACTTCTTAGAAGTTGTCAAATTTATTTCAAAAAAGATTTTTGTAATATGCTCTCTATATCCTTTTAAATTTTAATGTCTCCTAGATCTTAATATTGTAATTTAAAAAATGTATAACTGATATTGTATAACAGGAAGAATAGGTCTAAAAGAGCAGGGGAATTGGGAGGGGTAGGGGAAGTGAAAAAGGAGAAAGGAAAAAATATGAGAAGAGGAGAAAAATGGAAACAAGGTCTTTGCAAATAGGGAAGGGTGGAGGGGGTGAAGTGTGGGCAAGGGATGGGGAAAAAAAATAAGACCCAAGAGACTCATGTAATGGTACAATATCCCAATGATGAATGTAACTGTATTTTATACCTAAAATGTACCAATAAAGTTAATGGGGAAAAAAAATGATGAGAAAAAAAAATAATGATGAAGACAATAGAGAGAGCTAGCACTGAGCAATACAAGGTTTTTTTATGAGTATGTTATTTCGATGAGTTCTTATGACCACTCTATGAGTTTCTCTAAGGTTATTCAACTCAAATTGGACTTTGAACCCAGATAGTTTGCTTCCAGAGTCCATATTTTTATGTAGTACACCACACTACCTTTGGAGTGTAAGGCCAAGGTTATATGTAAAATTTTTAGTCATCAGCATGGAGAAGATCCTGAGAGACTAGAGATCTCTTAGAGATGGCCTTCTAGATGATATTTTTCCCATTGTATGGGTGGATAAACTGAGGCTCAGAGAGTTAATATTTTAAGGAAGTAAATTACAACTATTTTTAAACCTTAAGGCTAAGCTTTAGCTCTTTCAAATGCTTTGAATTCAAGATTGTTGCATGAAGTTAATAGTTATGGAGAAAAAATAAATGTAAGTAAAGACATATAAAATATGAATAAATATATATTAAAATATATAATAAAAATAAATACATATATAAATGTGTAAGTAAAAACGTATACATTATATAATTGTTATAGATAATTATTGGCAGTGGTTGGAAGTAATTTGCAGGATGAAAACAATTATGTAACTTGTATTTTCACCTTCTGTATTGTATTCATATTAATATTTCTAGTAGCTTTTTTCTCTCTCACCTTAAATACCCTCTAACAAAATACTGTTCTCTCTCACAAATTGAGAAAAGATTTTGTGATAATTGTTCTAACAGATGATATGGAGCCATTACTTGTATTTCGTATGTTATCCTTCCTCTACCCAATACTTTGTATTTTGATTTGAAATTTGATTGTCTTTCTCAAACCTCAGTAAACTTAGGATAAGTTTATTATTTTGTTTATATACTTTATACCTATCAGCTTTAAGAGATAATGGTTATTTCAGCCATTTGGTTTAATTTATCATGACTGTGCTTAGTGACAGAAAGTAATATATCTTATACAGACATATGGCTAGGTAATCTTTTTCACCTTCTATTAAGAAAGTTTTAATAAAGGGAATGCTAAAATTGGAAGTGAGTTATAAACAGAAGAAACAAAATCTTTCTTTGGTTTGTTTGTGTTTTTTGGTACCAGGAATCGAACACAGGACGTTGGGCTTGCCAGGCAGGTGCAGTGCCACTGAGCTAAATCCTGGCCCAGAAACAGAATCTTTTTGTAAAAATTAATAGCACTAATTTTTAAAAATATTTTTAAATTTTTTTACAGGAATGTTTAGGTGTTCATAATGTCACTGTACCTGTGTCTTCCCTTTGTAATGGAATCCATTTCCTACTTCACCCAAAAGTTCTATATGAAATCTCTGCATTTGGTATCCAAGAACCCAGAAATGAGGTATGGTGTATTAAAAATGAGTACAAAAGAATACTGTACTTAGCTAAATCAAGGTAACATTCTAATAAAACTGGATAGTGCAATGACAAACTAAAAGAAATCTGTCTTATGGGTATATTGGTTTCATTATTATTTATATGAAAAGAAATGTTAAAATATATGATTGAAAATGCAAAAGATACTGATTTAAAAGAATTCAAGTCAAACAGTTTATGGTTTTCATCTAAGATATAGAGAACTAAAGAATGGTTATTGAAAGGAGATGATTCCAAATTATATAAAGGTGAAAATGTGGAAATTATTAAGAGAAAAATTGTTTGAGAAGAGAATGTAAGATGATGCTTTGGAAATAGGATCATTTGAAGAATGAGACATTAATTATAGCACCTTTCCAGATTTTATGAAATGCTGCTGGTGTGTGAGATGAGTTAGTGTGACATCTCATTTTATGTGTTTGTTTTGTTGAGCAGGTGAATGCTGCTGCCAAGGCCATTCTGTTGTATCTGCTTCAGGGACGTTTGATGATGACAGCACTGACCTGGAACAAGTTTATTGAGTCTCTGTGTCCAGTCATTCCAGTACTACAGGTATTCTGCAATTCACCTTTTACCATAACCATTTATCTTTGACTGAGTGTGATTGATTAAAAGCCTGCAAACAGCCAAACTGTCATGTTGTCAGAAAAATGAAGAGAAGCTGTGATGGGACTGTGGATATGTGAACAGGAAGTAGATGGCTGTCTTGTTTCTGGCAGAAAGTGAAACAAGGATAGCTAATTTGTCCATGTAGGCTGTATGTATCTGCGTGGGTGGTTAAGAAGTGAGGTGCAGACATTGTAGACTGTGAAAAATAGAACTCAACCTATGTAAAGGTTTTTAGAGAAAGCTGATAGTGCTTTTTAAGCAGATAGTGCATAACTAACTTGCACTCTGAATTCTGCACATGTGCTTCAAAGGACTCTCTTTATATATTTATTTTTTTGGTACCGGGGATTGAACTTGGGACCTTGCACTTGTGAGGCAGGCACCAGAACCACTGAGCTAAATCCCCAGCCCCTGAATTCTACATATGTATGATGCAAATGATACCTTGACTAATAATCACTTGGAAGCAAAGTATTTTAGCAGGAAGCTTAGGTCTGTACTTCCCTTGTATGAAAGACACAGTTTGGAGACACTATCACGGGCACACTCATTTTTCGGGAAAGCCCCTGCCTTGGTCCTTAAGGCATATGGGTCCTGGTGTCTTATATATAGTGTTTGTAGCATTCCATCTTTGTACTTTGGAGACAGGGGTTGTCTCCAAATCTATAAAATGCCTTGTTGATGGGAGGGTGCTACTAATAGAATCTTGGAAAATAGAGAAATCAGCAAATGTCAAGAAGGTTGGTAAATTTTTTGAAGTTTTCTAGTATTATTTTTAAAATATAGTTGTTCCCTTTTTTAATCAATGTGGTTTTATTTAGAAACCTTATCTAATTTAGATTATTCTGAAAAGTGACTATTCAATTTAATTGAAAGAAATTTATGAGTTTTATGATAGGCTAATACAATTATTATTTTCTTGTTGAAAAGTTAACATGAATAAAGTTAAACAATTTTTCTTTTAAAAAATTATTAGGGCTATGCTGACCCAGAAGATCCTTTGGGTAACTCCATTCTCCTTTTAAGTGAAGCAAATTCTGAGGCAGGGGAAGGGATTCTTCCCTGTACAACACGGTTAAAGTTCATGCTGCGACTTTTGCTAGTGAAAAAGCCATCGTGAGTACAGCATAATCTTTTGAATATAAAAGATTAAAGGAAACATTCTAGGAAAGTATAGTAATTATATCAATCAGAAACAGAGTAGCTAAAGCGTTTAAAAGGGAGGTTATTCTGCATTATTAGATCAAGGTAACCAAATGTGTGAAACTGAGCAGATAAAAGATCTTTTAGAAACTTTCCTGAAGCACTTCATCCACTTGACAGCCTAGTTATCCCTTGCCAGATCAGTCTGTGTTAACATAGTGCTGTAGGCATGTCAGAGAGTAATGGAGATAAATAGTTTGTAAAAATTATAATGTGTGCCCATCTTCTTTTCTATTTAGAAATTATTAGCTTGCTAGAATGAGTCTTTTCTAGAGCTCTATTCTGCAAATTAAGTTTTCCAGGAAAGTATATTGGGCCAGCTACTTCAAAAAGCAGTTATTCAGGCACTCACTCAGTTTGTGCCATTACTTGGGAAAATAAAAAGGTCCTTTCCTTGACAATTATTGGTGTGTCATTTTAGCTAAAAGGAAAGGAGAAATACATTATTTTCCTTTTCTCTACATTAACTTGTAATATGAATCTTCTTTTACTCTCTTTTGGAAATAATGGTTAGATTTTTTTTCTTATTGAGAAGAGAAACAAGTTTAGGGTCAAGATAACTTAAGCAGAGGAAAGACAGATACATGATTATCCTAATACCTTCCACCAGGGACCTTTGTACACTTGGTGGTTTTCTGTTTTTCTGTCATTGTCTAGTGGCATGCTGTAGTTACTCTTTTCTTAAAAATCTCTCACCTCCTCATTTAACTGATTTTAATCTAATCCATTCTCAATATTTTGATGGAAATTCTCATATTTGAGAAGAATCTAATATAAATGTTTTCATACATTGTAGTGATATTATACTTCAGTTATTAGTATAGGGTACTTGTAGTACCCTAGAGGTTTGGCTGATTATTTGGTCATGGGTCTTTTTATGCTTGAGTTAGAACACTACCTTTGAAGTCACTATATTTGAATTTGCAGATTGATTTACTGAAGTTGAGTGTGATATTTAGTTTCTGTCTCGTTTGTAATTATTGATTATTCTTTGTTTCTGACATTTGTTTTATAAGTGTTATAAAGTTGAATTTGAGTTATAGATGAAAGATTTTTAATAGAAAAAGGAAAATATTAGTAAGGGCAGTATAAATATGGATAATTATTATACTTTGTTGATATACAGTGTTTCTTTACAATTATAGCCTTTTTTGTAGACATTTAAATGTTCCAAAATACTAACTTATTTTGTGTTTTTAGAGTCCGTTCACTAGCATTAAAGCTTTTAGCATTTCATCTTACAAGTGAAGAAGGGGCTGATACAAAGCGCCCCTTAATAGATGCCAGAGTTCTCTCCAGAGTTACTAATTTATTTATTGTGAAAAAACCTGTTGAACTCAAATTGGATGACAGAAGAGAACTGGTTATTAAGGTGACTATAACTTTTGAGTTTATTAAACTATGTGGTTGCTTCATACATTTGTATATCACATATTTTAATGTGACATTGTTCAGGTTGTATATTCCATGTAAGTGTCAAGTTCATGTCAAATTTGAAACTGTGTTTTGAGGTCTCTTGTGTAGTTCACTGTGATTGTATAATGGTTAGTACTCTACATTGTGAAATTATGTTCTGAGTTCATCTGGATGCATTTATTAAATGTGCCTATTACATGCCACTGTATTATAACACAAATTATTTTGAATAGTATCTTAAATACAGGATAAGGTGAAATAGTGAAAAGAAATTTTGTGATGATTTTTAAAAACAAATGTCACAGACTTAAATACTGTTGAGAGCTCTTTTTATCTTGGAATGCCTATAATAGCAAAAAAGGAAAAACTCTTATGACAAAAGTTTCAGCTTCTTAATTAACAGGAGAAAAAATAATACAGTACACAAAGGCAGTTTCTCTTAAATTTTACAATAGTTCTAAGAATTTTTGTTAATTTTTTTTCTAAATCTTTGGCTTTTTATATACCTTTAGAGATTTAGTGTCCATTTCCCTGTTTTTAACCAGGACTGCACCTACATCATACTGGAATGCTACACACTTCTATAAAGAAGGTTGTCCTTAATCTTCCTTGATTCATTTCTGTGCTGTATAGCTTCACATTTCACTTCAAGTTCACAATCTGGCAGTTGTTATTTACACGTATATTAGCTTTCCAAAACTGATGATAATACTGTGATAATACTGTAAAGCCACATGTAACATAATGCTTTGAGTTTTTTGTTTTTGTTTTTGTAGCACTGGAGATTGAATTTAGGGCCTTTGGACTGAACTACATGCCCAGTGTTTTTTGAATATATTTTGAGGCAGGGCCTCAATTGCCCTGATCTGAACTTGTGATCTTCTTGCCTCAGTCTCTCTGAATGTTGGGATTACAGGCATGGTGAAGACATGTTTTTTTGTTTTTTTAAAAATTTATTTATTTTTTTGGTACCAGGGGTCGAACTCGGGACCTTGGGCTTGCGAGGCATGTGGCAGAACCACTGAGCTACATCCCCGGAAAAACATGTTTTTTTTTTTAATGGGTAAACGTATTTGGTGTTTTTGACCTAATATTTAGGGCTGTATGACAGCCCTGTGAAGAGGATTGGAGAATCTTCGACCTCCTGCATACAAGGTCCAACTGGGGAGATCATTGAGTACTAACCCACTCATAGTCATTACTTTGCCATATGTGTGTGGTTTGAAGGAAGAAGGGAATGTGGAAATTCTGGCTCTTTTGTGAGTCTGTAGTAGAATTAGAAGAAGCAGTGGATGAAAGTAAGAATGTCATCTTTGTTCCTTCCCTGTTGCTGGTTTTGCTGTCTCATACTCTGTCCTGCCATGAAGTGAGGCCAACAATCCCTGACTATTAGTCACCTTTCCATCCCTGTCACAGACTATCTAAGAAAAACACAGGGGGAAAGATTGATTTTGACTCACAAGTTTCAGAGATTTTAGTTCATGCTCAGCTGGCTGCATTGTATGGGGCTGTGGTGAAGAAAGACATAGCAAAGTTGCTCACCTCATGGAAACTGGGAAACAGAGAGTTCTAAGACTATGTTCTTGAGCTCTTCTTCCTCTACTTTTGTTGCATCTAGGCTCCTCACCTATTGGGCAGTTCTGTCCACATTCAGGGTGTTTCTCCTGGTCAGTGTACTGTCTCACGTCAGTCTTCTTTGGAAACACCTTCACAGACATACCCAGAAGTATACCATTCTAATTTTTAGGTGTTTCTCAGCCCCTAACTGTCACTTTACTGCACCTATTTGCTCCAGGGTCTCTTAAGAGGAAGAGAAGGGAGAGAACCAGGGAATTTCCAGCTAGTGGCTTCTAGCAACACAAAGATATCCTGAGTCATAAATCTAAATGGCCCTTTTGAGGGTGGTATGACTAGTAGAGATATTAGGAAACGTGAGTGTTTTTTAAGATGGTCTTAAGGTGCTATTGGATTATTGGGTTATGAATGACTTCCTAGCAAAAGTGCACATTATTTGACATCATGGCTCTTTTTTTCCCCTAAGTTCCTCTCTGACCTTGTGTATCATTGTTGTACATTTATATGTAAATATATCAGTTACCTAAGTAAGTAGACTTTTTTGAGCTTTTTTTTTATTACCTGAACTGTAAAATTTTATTGTGGGATTGGAAGCACATGAAATGTAATTTTCTTTTTTTGGTTTGTAGTTGGAGACTATTGAAAAGGTATATGAAGTCTTCACCTCAGATGATGTTGATCTTGCTTTGAGAAAGTCAGCCGCAGAACAGTTAGCTGTGATTATGCAAGGTACCATCTTTAAGGAAAGTGATCACTGTACTACTGACATAGGATTTGAGATTGTTGTGTGGATTAGTGTCATCGGGGAGCAGACTGTGATTTATAGGCTAGATGCAGCTTGTGGCCTGTTTGTTTTCTTCAGCCTTCAGGTTACAGGTAGTTTTCACATCTTTGGAATTGTTAAAGAAACAAAACCAATACCAAATAATATGCAACAGAGATCATATTGTCTCCAGCAAAGTCTAATGTATTTACTGTCTGATTATTTATAGAAAAAGTTTGCTGGACTAGTAGATTATCATTATTTAACCTAACCTAGATTTAACCTAGATCGTCACTTGATAGAATTATCTTCTAAGATATCAATAAATTTCTGAAAGTAAATTATGTTTCCATCTCAATTTACCTAGTATGTGATGTTCAATTTGTATATCTTTGAGAAATTAGTCAAACAGTACATTTGTGGGTAGGTAGAAATAATACATTGTAGCTGTGCATTTTCTTTAAGGGTCTGTTTTTAAATACAACTAGAAAATATAATGTTAGCTTTACTTATAGTGTTATTCTTCTGTGGACTTTCATCCTCTTAGTTTTTTTTCCCTGTGTCTGTTATATATATTTTAATATTTATGAGAAAAGATAACTTTGCACTTACATGACACAAAGATTTTTATGGTTAACATTTTTTATCTTGATATTAGTGGATATTGGGATGAAAGAGTAATCTGAAGGAACATGTTCAGTATATTTGTATTTTTAAAATTTTAATGTTTTTGATTGATACAGTTCATTTAAAAACCAAGCCAAAGACCTGAGTATGCATTTCTCAAAAGTACATATAGATGGCCAATAGATGAAAAAATTCTCTGCATCACTAACCATCGTGGAAAATGCAATGAAAACCATAGTGAGATGTCAGCTCCCTCCAGTTAGAATGCTAGTTATCAAAAAGAGAAAAAATAGGGGAAAAAGTATCACAAAGAGGAACACATTCTGGCAAGGATGTAGAGAAATGGGAACTCTTATACATTGTTGTTAGGAATATAATTAGTACAACCATTATGGGAAAAAGTAGGGAAGTTCCTCAAAAAACTTAAAAACAAAACTCCTATATGCTCCATTATCCCATTCCTGAATATATATCTAGAGGAAAAGAAGACAGTGTTTTGAAGAGATACCTACATTCCTATGTTGATACAGCACTGTTCACAATAACAAATCTGTAGAGCTAATAACAGCAATAAAGACTACACAAAATAAGGCTTTAAAAAATGTTGAGCCTTGGTTAAAAAGTCTTTAGAAGCTTATTATTTCAACATTGTTAATATTTCAAATATATAACATAATTTTGGTTTCCTGTAAGTATTGAAAGTAAGAGACTTCCCCTCTAGTAGTACTAGAGTTTCTGGGTCTGGTAGCATTATGTATGTGTATTTAAAATTCTTATGACTTTACTACAAATGTAATATATGAATATATGCTTATTAAGAGTTCATATTCTTCAGGAATTAGAGAATACATTAAAATATCTTTCCCTTCATATTTGCTATGAATAGTTTTTGGATTGAGATATTTTATAAATAGAAAAATGTTCATGCTGCATGCTATATCTAAATATTTTGCGGTGATGTATTTATAAAAGAAGAAATGTCTAAACTAGCTCCCATAAATATTCTTTTTCAGTTTTGTGTCTTATGTTATTGAAGTAAATGTGCTAGTTCCCAAATGTTTTTACTTTATAAAGATATATACAAAGTGAAAAGTTAGAACTTTTATCTTCTAATTTCAACCCTATGCACAGTTATTTTTAATGGTTTGAAAGTTGTATGGATACTTGACATACATTTCAAAATATGTTTTAGGGTTTTTTTTTTTTTGGTATTAGGGATTGAACTCAGAACCTTGTGCTTGCAAGGCAGGTGCGGTGCCACTGAGCTAAATCCCCAGACCTCAAAATATGTTTTAAAACTATGAAAATGTGTTTTAACTTTAATTTTTTTGTATGTAGATATTAAAATGCATGCTGTGGTGAAAAAGTTATGCTTAACTGACAAGATAATTGAATATTTAAATGAATGTGTGGGTCAAGATGGCAAGGTAAGACTAATGCTTAGATGTATTTTTTTTTAGATAGATGTTATTAATCAGTTCTGAAATTGAATTTAGATGAATTTGGATGCATACTTGGGCTTTAAATCTTAAGTAATAGCCTTATCTCATTCTTTTAAAAAAATTTCTAAAATGCAGTCTCTCTAAAGAGAAACTAATCTTAAAATTTCTGTAAGATAAGTAGAAGTATATAGAAATCCTATTTTCAATGGAAAGTAATTCTCAGTATTTATTTGGACTTAGTTTCAAATAATTTTAATGACAAAAACATACATTTAGAAGAGGATAGTATTTAAAAAAAAAAAATCTCACCTAAGAATTGGTAAAAATAAAATAACTGTGTGTTTTCCTTTCTGGCCAGGTTATAGAATGTTTGATTCAACCGTCCCTCACACTCTTGAGGAAGGTTTTATGTGCAGATCCACTCATGCGTGTTTCCCTTTCACAGCAGTCTTCTCTCTTGACCCTGTTATTCAGAGGTGAATAAAATAAAATTGTTGATAATGAGATCAGCCTTAACTTTAAAAATTTTTATTCATCAACTGTAGATAACATTTACTTTACATTTTACCAAGAGAACAACAAAATTTCTTAGTTTTATGCTATTAACAAAAATCATCACTAGCCATTAATATTGTTCTGAACATTTCTCTGTAATCCTGTTACTGAGTGGATCTTAGAGATGAGAAAAGCTGAAGCCTTCCTGATTGCTCTTTGCACCTGTATGTATATATAGCCTGTGATGCTCAGATGGTAAATGATAGTCTAGAAAGAGATAAAAATGCGGCTACTGTTATCACTTTCTTTTTTTGGTGTCTTTTTTCTTCTTGTTTTGTTTGTAATATACCCTGGAACCTCTCCCCCCACCCTGCCCCTGTGGTATCTGATTATGTCTTTAGATTGGTGTTGAGATGATCAACCCAAACTGTGAGGGTTGTAAACTAGACCATCCTCAGTGACTCTGAGCATAAATTTCTCCTATTTTTATAGAGATTTTAAAAGATTTTCTTTTAAAATCTATTTTAATTTGATTCTAATTTAGTAACATGTTTGGATAAATAAAATCTCATATAGTTTTGTCTTTTTCTTCTCCTTTGATTGTTCTCAGTGGAGACTTTGGTAACATTTTATACTATAGAACTTTGTTTTGTAGAGATTTAGGTTACTGCTTTTAAGTTTTCTATAAGTGGCATCTTGATCAAATATGCTTAACTTTGTTGTCAGTCATATAGGAGATAAATGAGATTTATGTCCAAAATATATTATTAGAATGTAATTATTTTAGCGTGTTTTTCCTTGATTTTTGCTTGCTAAGAGACTAGGATATAGTTTATCCTAGTATCAGTAAAAGTTCAAACCAGGTAAAAAGAATAATGGTGTTAGGCTTAAAATTTTAAGAGGAGTGTAAAATTTTTATAAGCTCTTATAGAGTGATCATCTGAAAGAACAACAGTTATGGATTTCGAGTTTTCTTTAATCAAGTTAATAATTCTTTCCCTATTAACCTCATCCAATTGAATTCAGTTCCTAGGTTACCTTTTCATTTATAATTTTAATTTAAATTATTAAAGCATTGAATTTATGAGCATCTTCTAGATTCAAAAGTAGTTTCCATGACAACACAATCTGTATTCTTTCAATATTAACAGTTATTCTGTCTCATCAGTGTCTGCAAAAACTACTTCAATGAATCTGAACAAAATCACAGTATCTCTCACTAGTAGATTTAGTTTCTGGGCAAAATTAATTTTTTAATCAGCTGCTCAGCCAGGGAAATCCAGTCTTCAGTAAGTACCTATTGGCCACGTACTATGTGCTAGGTCCCTGAGTTACATTGATAAGAATGGCAAATAGACTCTCAGGAAACTTAAAATAGAGTCAGAGACTTTAACAAGTAAGTATAAAATATATCATATTAATACATATCATGAGATCTCTGGCACCAGAGGAGGTACTGAATAGATCGGGTAGTGAGAAAGCATTAAATAATGCTTCCAGGAAATGTGGCATCTAAGCTGGAATTTCAGAAATGAATAGGGGTTCAAATGGACATTATTGACTTCCAAAATGGGGCACCCATGGTTATATTTGAGGAAGAATGTTATGTTTGACGTGGTGGTTAGGTAGGTTAGCTGGATTTGGAGTTGTCTGGGGTGAGGGGTAAATGGTGGGACGATATTACGAAGGCAGTTCATGCTTATCCTGGTGGGAGCAGTGAGGAGCCATTTGATGTTGTTAAATGGGGGCATGTATGTTTTAGAAAAATTATTCCGTCTGTAGCATGAAAAATAGATTGAAAGGGTATAATAAGTAACCTCTTGGACACACTGATTTGAATTATAAACTTTATGTTATAACACAACTTAGTGCTGTATTACAAGATTAAAAACTGATAGCTATTGTTTGTTATATCATCCTGCAGTGAGAAAATTGAGATGTAAAGCAATTTATTGACTTGGCCAGAGTCATGACCAGGTATATGGTGGAGGCAGGAAAATAACTCAGATATCTTTGTTTATTTGTTTTTAAGTAATGATAGACTAGTACATTCTCATTGTAAAATTTCAGATAATATAAAACTATACAAAGTAAAATTCTAAGTTTTCATTTTCTTCTGTCACTAAAATTATTATTTTATCTACAATGATCTTATCTATACACATCATATTTCTCAAACTACATAACTTAGTACTGTATTAATTCAATTGAAAATGATCTTGCATATCTTTCCATATTATTATATATGAATCTACTTTCTTAAAAACCTGCAAAACTACTATAGCGTGTTTCAGAGTTTCAGTTTGCATTATTACTGGACATTTGCTTCAGATTTTTCACTTTTAGAATATGATTTATATGATCATCTTTTTGTCTACACTAATTGGAATTAATGGATATAGGTTATATAAAATATGATTAAGTTTCTCTCCAAGTCATTCTCACCAATGATACTAAAATGGTTCACTTTCCTTACAACTTTGCCACCACTAAATATTTTTAATTTAAAATTTTTCTTTACTCTTATTGATAAAAATTAATGATATATTTTTAAATTTATTTTTAGAGAAGTTTATTATCTTTAAAATTATGGATTCAATTTTTTTCTATGAATTGCCTATTTTCCTCCTATATTTAGTTTCTTTTTAGTGACTTGTTGGATTCCTTTATGTAACATAGATAAAACTCTTATGCTTATTTAATGTTATCTTTCAATTTTTCCATCCTTGTTAGTGTATTATATTTTTATTATATATTATATATTTTTATTATAATAGTTATTATAGTACACACTATATATAATAGTGTATTATAGTGTATAATAGTGTATTATATTTTTTAACCAGAAATAAGCTTATATATCTTATGGAAATATGTAAAGCTTTTGTATTAGGGCAGCTGAGATTTTTCATCATGCTCTAAAAATAGGGCCTTTTCCAATTCCAGATTGGAAATGTGCTTTCTACTAATATGTTTGTAATGTTTTTTAAATAATCAGGTCTTTATCTATATATACCAATACCCCCAAAATGAATGTAACAATTATGTATTATAAACATACACTAATAAAACATAAATTTGAAGTTCATTCTTTAGCAGTAAAAATATTTGATAAAGTTATCTTCCTTTCTATTTAGTTTCCTTAATATTTCATGAAGATTCTACTATAGTGACTGAAGTTGGAGCACTGTTTTGTCTTCTCCTGTTTGATGAAGTATCAAGAATGGATATGTGGTGAGATTTAAGAACTGATAAGTTTTTTATTCTTACTTATGAATCTAAGGTTTCCAGTGCAGTCTTATACCAGTACATGGGGAATTTTGATTCATGAAGCTTTTCATATTAGATATATGTACCCTTTTTCCCTGAAGATAAGACTTAGCCAGAAAATAATCAGCCTTGAAGGCTGCAGATTGAAAATGGCAGCCCCAATCAGCCTATCCTTGCCTTACCTGCCATCACTGTTCTCTTGGTTGGTGGCTACTCTGTAAGGAAGATAAGGGAAGGATAGGTTGATTGGTGTTGGCATTTTTGATCTGTAGTTTTCAAGGCTGATTATTTTCTGGCTAGGTCTTATTTTCAGGGAAACACTGTAGTTTGAATTTTAGTTTGAGTAAGCAGTATTAAAAAGCATATTGGCTCATAAAGTTGCCATAAAATTTTATTTTTGAACATTATTAAGTACAAAATTTAAAAATTAATGAAGTGATTTTTGTTTTGAATATATTTTTAGCACATTCCTTCAATTTGGCGTGCTTTTTCTTTTATATCTTGTTATTTTAAAAAGAAGATGTTAAGGATGATTATACCTGATTAATATTGATCTTGAGCAGCATCAGTGGGAGAGAAACACAGAGGCCAGCTGCTAGTACAGCCACCATGTTGTGTAAATCATGTATTTTACAGAATTTTTAAAAGAAAAGCATAATTACTCTTCATAGGCAAATCCAGGTAGTGCAAGTATTAATTATACTAGATCCATTTGCAATCTCAATTTTGCTTTTAGTCAAAGAAGTACATAAAGCTTTGGTCTACTCAGTTGTGTTTTTCTTTTTGTTCTTTTGTGAAATAGGTCGGTTAACACTTCCAGTAAACCTTCTTTACCATCAGCCTTCAGTTTGCCTGTTTCAGTTTTTAGAAGGTAAAGGATTTATTTATCTATTTTCTTGAAGGATATAATATTGTTACCTAAAGGGAAACCACAATCTATAATTTGTTACAACTTTTATTTAGCATTTAAGTCATATAACTTAAAAGTGTTTTCATATTTCCTTCACAGTTGTGATTTTGAGGTTTCAGTAAGTTTACATCCCTACCTACCAACTTTTTATTTTGATATTGTTCAAATATTCAGAAATTCAGAATATTGTTCACATAGCTCAGAAAACTTGAAAGAACCATATACTGTGCATATCTGCATACCTTTTAACAGTTGTTAACATAATGGGCTTGTTGCCATCTGGCTTTGCAGAATGACCCACCTCCTGGGATGACTTTAAATGAAAAGAGTGTTCAGAATTCACTCACACAGTGGATTGTAGGTACATGGAAGGTGTACCAGGTACCTTATATGAAGGAGAAAAATTTCAACTTCTATTTAAATTTAGTAGTTGATATTCTTTTGACTCTCCTCAGGTCATGTTTACTGGTGAAAATATTCCCATTCATCCTCATGTTTATAGCAATGGTCATATCTGTTTATCCATTCTAACAGAAGACTGGTCCCCAGCGCTCTCACTCCAGCCAGTTTGTCTTAGTATTATTAGCATACTTTCCAGCTGCGAAGAAAAGAGACGACCACGAGATAATTCTTTCTAAGTGCGAACATGCAACAAGAATCCAAAGAAAACAAAATGGTGGTATCATGATGATACTTGTTGATGCCACTGTTATCATCCTCCTAGCAGAAGATTGTCCTACTGAGAAAATGAACACTTTGATCATTCAGTCTTGGAACTTTAACCTTTAGGCAACGAAGACTACTTCCTTTTACTGCATTTTTACTCGTGTGCATTCTGGGCTCATGTTGATTGCTGGTTCAGTCCACACAACTGACATGCTTTTATTAGTCATACAGTATTGATTGATGCAGGTTTCAGGAAAGGTTAAATATAATTCCATTTTTTATTTTTTTTAAGCTTTTGGAAAAGTTCCTGGTCCTCATGTATTGTGCAATAACAGTGATTTCCTTGGAGATTTTGGTTCGTCCATTGCTGGCAATGGGCGTTGTAACAGGAAAAATTTTCATTAACTCTTGCCACTCAATGATTAATGCATGACAGGGCCTATGAGATGAATTTACTGCTTATAGTGGGATTATAATTAAAATAAGGGATTCAGCATTACTTTCTTTGAAAGTCACCCCAATTGCTTATATTTGGATTCTGTGCACTGTGATCCAGAGGTTAACAGTATGAATTAACATGCGTCTTTAAAGGAGTGTTAATGGAAGATCATTGCGTATTTATTTGTTTATATCTGCTGTCATATTGTTTTGACAATGGAAGGTTTTCAAGTGACATTGGCAGCGAGGTACAGTATGTTATCCCTATGGTGAAAATAAGTTCATTTGTTGTATACAGTTCCTCAATCTCTGAAGCAAAGGTATGAGTAATATAAGGTATGAATGGTTTAATCAAGGCTTTACTTTGGAAGTAAGAAAAATGGCGGTGATGATTAAGTTTCTGCGGTCCATCACTTGGGCTTGTTATTTGTACATTAAAGATTTTTTCCAAGTAGATTACACTCTGTTACTTCCTGCTAGCCATCATCATGAGCCCTACTGCCTAAACACTATTTCATTTATTTTTGTTTTTGTTTGCAATCCTGTTTCTTTTGTTCTGTTTTAAGTCAAGTTTGAATGTTATAGTACTTTAACTGAAATACTTTTGACAAGTTTTTTTCTTGTAAATTTTCTTTACTTGTAAGTATCATCTTTTCCTTCAATCTTGTATCCTAAAATAAGAAATACATTTTTGACAGAGGCTTAATGTTTAAAAAAAATCATAATGGACTTGTTTGCTCTCTCTCTCTCTCTCTCTCTCTCTCTCTCTCTCTCTCTCTCTCTCTCTCTCTCTCTCTATATATATATATATATATATATTTTTTTGTTGTTGTTGTTGTTCTGGGGATCGAACTTGGGACCTTGCACTTCCGAGGTAGGTACTGGAACCACTGAACTAAATCCCCGGCCCTCTCTCAATATATTTTTAAGTTTGTATTTACTATCCTCCCCCAACCATTTGAAAATTCAGACATGATTTACTCTTTCAAAATACTAGATCCTGCATGGTGGTGGAAACCTGTAATCCCAGCATTTGGGAAGGGGAGACAGGAGGATCACCATGAGTTCAAGGCCAGCCTGAACTACATATTGGGTCTCAAAAAACCAATGAAAGAAACAAAGAAAAACTAAAATGCTGGATGTCATGCATTACCTTTGGTTTTCTATTCAGACTTGTAAAAAAAGTAAATAGTGGGCCGGGAATTTAGCTCAGTGGTTCTGCTGCCTGTCTTGCAAACACAAGGACCCAAGTTCGATCCCTGGTACCAAAAAAAAAAAAAAAAGTAAATAGTTGATATATACAAATCATAAAGCATAAAATCCAGGTACTTTTTTCCAAATAAGTACATCCATGGAACTAACATGAAAACTATAATAGAGTACTACTAGTCATTTTCTTGCTTCTTCATCGCCTTCTACCATTCTGAAATGTAATCTTTTTTTTTTTTTTTTTGTGGTACCAGGGATCAAACTCAGGATGTTGCACTTGTGAGGGGCAGGTGTGGCAGTACTGAGCTAAATCCCTGGCTCTGTAATCTTCTTGTTTTAATTTTTATTAGTGTAGATTAGTTTTGCTGCTTTTTGAACTACGTAATAGAATAAATTTTTCCATTTGGCTTCTTTTGCTCAACTTGGAGGGATTTTTAATGTTACTCTATGAAGCAGTAGTTGGCTCATTTTCACATTAAGTGGTATTCTCTCTAAGAATACATTGCAGTTTTACTTGGACACTTCTTTTTTTTCCTGTTTGAGCTGTCATGGACAAACAACTGCTAAGAACATTCTTGAACATGTCTAATTGATGTGATATAGGGTATTTATGTTTAGTATACTAGATATTACCAAACAGTGTAACAAAATGATTGTACCAGTTTACATTCTCATGAGCAGTGAAAGAATATGAGCTGTCCTACATCTTCAACCTTTGGTATTTGTGCCATCAATCTTCATGGCCTTTAGCTTTGACTAAGTACATAATAAAACTCACATGACTACAACAGTCATGCTTAAAATGAAATCATATTTGTTGGTGCTGAGAGCTGGTCTGGCTCAGAAGCTTCATGTCTCAGATAGAAAATATGATCTCCAGTACATGTACTATCTGCATAGTTTCTAGGTGTGTAACAAAGTGTGTCACTTAAGAACCACAACACTCACAGTTGGTTAGAGCTGTGGTTTCCTTTCATGTATTCGTAGTTTGTTCCCAGAGCTCCTAGTCCAGTTACAGGGATCATTTTCACCATAAGCAAAGCAATTTAGCAAATTATCAACATTCCAAATCAGTCTGGCTACTCTGGGAGAAAAGCCAGAGTTAGGTAAAGATAAAATTTATCCATAGAGAAGTAAAAGGGTTTTAATGTTCCCTTACAATAACATCATTTTAAATACCATTGTCACAAGTCAATGTGTAATGGTATTTCAAATTGGCTGTGATGCACTATCCTTTTTTAAAAAAAATTATTGTTTTTCTTCTGCATTTCTTTGACTTAATTTCTTCTTTATCTTCTAACTTATTGGATGACAGATCACTGATTGTTAGCCTTCTCATTCATCAGCGTTTCTAAATATGGCTTTAAGTATTCTACAAATTTTATATGCCATATTTTATTATTCAGTTAAATTTTTTTCTAATTTAATTATGATTTCTTTGATTCTTGGATTATTTTTTAGTTATTTAAAAGTTTATAATTTAGGACTTTCTAGTTATTGGTATCTATCTTAATTCTACTGTCATTAGAAAATATTTTCTATAGTTTTAAGCCACTAGAACTTGTTGAATTCTACTTTATGCTCTCACTTATGGTCAATTTACTGAATGTGCCATGTGTACTTAAAAATAATACATAATGTGTATCCAGTAGTTGGATGCACTGATCTGTATATATTAAATGAGTCAAGTTTGTTAATAGTGTTGTTGTGATCTTTATGTCCACTTTTTGTATGTGCATTAAAGTTTTGTGGGTTTTTTTGGTACCAGGGATCAGACTTGGGACCTTGCACTTGTGAGGCAAATGGCAGCACCACTGAGCTAAATCTCCAGCCCTTGTGAATTAAGTTTTGAGTTACCAGATAGTCATGTTAAAACCTTCCACTTTCACTTTATTTGTCAGTCCTTGCTATAGGTATTTTGGATGTTGATTTGGATAATTGATTGTATATTTGTTTAGTATTTTTATCTTTTTGATGGGTTGTTTCTATCGTTCTGTAGCAGTTTTTCCTCATTAGAATCTTCTTTATTTGTTACTTGGATAGCTTTAATAGCTTTTATTTATTTAATAATTTATGAGAGATGTTTTTCCATACATGTGATTTTAATTTTTCGGTGTCCTTAAATTTTCTTTTTACAAAGAACTACATAGTGTTTTTTGTTCAGTCCAACAATATTTACCTTTAAATATATTTTAATGTATCTTACATTTACTACAATTGCTAATATTTTTGGATACAAATTTGTCATCTTGCTGTTTTCTTCAAGTTCAGTATGAGGTTTTTCTCTTTGTTTCTTTTTTCTTTTTTCGGATTAATTTTTAAAATTACTCCATTTCTGGGCCCGGGGATTTAGCTCAGTGGTTCTGCCGCCTGCCTCTCAAGCTCAAGGTCCTGAGTTCGATCCCTGATACCCCCCCCAAAAAATTCCATTTTTGTCAGTTGCTAGATTATAACTGTGTATTCATAAATATTCTTTTATATATTACTTCTGTATATTTTATATAAAAGTACAATATTACTGGTATTTATGAGGTTTTTATAATGTATATATGTAACATAATCTGTTAAAAATATATAGCATATATATTATGTTATTAAAATTTCTAGATTATAATTTATTTCCTTAACTAGAAATCAGTGTTTTTACTGCATCCAAAACAGCTCAAGGACTTTAGAACATTTTTTCATTAGATTTATATATGTTAGTCCTTTCTGTTGGTCTTCATTTCTTCTTGAGTTTCTTTACTTCCACCTGAGATTTATTTTTTAAGTTTTTTTGTAGTATTCCTCTATGGTTTAATTTAGTGCAACTATATTAGCAATGGTTTTACTTGATTTCTCACAGAGTGTGTGTAATCTAAAAATCATTTTGTTCCACTTTTAAAGAATATTTTCAGTAGTCATAGAATTTTGAGTTGGCAGTTAGAGTCCATTCTTTGTTGAAAAGTTAGCTGTCAGTTATATTGTTGCTTCTTTGAAGAAAATATAGGCATTTTAGAATTTCCTTCCTCTGTGGCCCAGCACACCTTACATCAATGCTGGGGAACCTGTGCCACAGCTGGGTGTTTATCGTCATTGAAAGCTCTAGAAGTTTCTCCACCACTGCCTTACATGTTCATTATTAAAGCAGTATTCATATGTGTGTTACTTTTTGGGTTTTCCTGGCTGCTTTAAAATTTTCTCTGTCTTTTATTGTGATGAGTCTAGGTGTAATGTTTTTGTATTTATTCTGTTTAATACACATATGAGTTATTGAATTGCAGTAGATGTTCTTTATGCTGTTTGAAAATATTTTAGCTAGTATCTTTAAAACTGCTTTTGGCCAGGTTTTTTTTTTCTTAGATTCTGATTACATGAGATAATTTTGCTCTGTTAAAAGAAAAATTTGAGCAAAGAGGTTCAGAGAGTTTCACTGCAGCAATGTGGGCCCTGAACTTTTATACCTTGACACAGAAGTAAGACAAAGAAAATATATTTGATTGGTGAGTGTGGAAAGACCCAATTTAAAGGTTATTTAAAGATGGCAGTTTTGTGATTGATGAAGTCTCTGGTTTTAATTTATTGTTTATATAGGACTTTAGTTTGCTTATGTAGGTACATAAAAAACTGGAGCCTACCTCAGCCCAGTGGCTTCCCAATAAAAACATTTTAAACAACTGCAGTGGTATCTGAGATCACAAGTGCTTTTGTTTGTGAACAATTTGGTTCACAAACAGAAACATTTGGCAGAATTTTGCTTTAGTTTGTGAACTCTGCATTGGGTAATGAACATGACTGTACCATCTTTCCTGCTTGAATACAAACATGGCTATCTTTTCCAGAATTATGGAAATGAATTAAGTTTGTGAACTAACATACCACTGTATATCCTATATGTGATACTCCTTCTGTATTTTTTCTCCTTTTGCTTCAGTCTGATTATTTTCCTAAAACCTGTCTTTACATACTTTTCCGGTATAACCAGTATAGTATTAAATTTATCTATTGAGTTTTGAATTTTATATTTTTCATTTCTAAAATTTCCATTAGATTATCTTTATGGGTTTCTGTTCTCTGATGAAATTCTCCATCATGCAGTGCTTTCTTGAAAACTAATCACAATCACTTTTATAGTTCTTTTGTGATAACCTTAGTATCTGGGCCTTCTCTGATATATTGGTTATAACTATATCCCCCAGTTATTTTGTATCAGTCAGCTTTGCATTATTATAGTGAAGTATCTTTATAAGAGAAAAGTTTATTTGGTTCATGGTTTTGGAGGTTCCAGTTTAAGGCTGGTGGCTCCGTGTGCTTTGGGCCTCTGGTGAGGATAGCATATCATAGCAGGACTGTGATGAAGCAAAACTACTTCCGTCATGAAGTAGCCAGGAAGAGGAGGAGCCTGGGCTCCCACTGTTCCCCATAAGGGACACCCTCAGTGACATTAGAACTTCTCACTAGGCCCCATCTTCTAAATATTTCACCACCTCCAAATAGTACCACACTGGGTGCCAATCTTTTAGCACGTGGACCTTTGGGTAATCTTCAGTATCAAGCCATCATTCATTTTATTCTGCCCTGACAAGCCTAGCAATTTTTGATGGTGCATACAGCAAATGAAAAGTTGAAGAGACTATGGAGATATTCTCTTTCTTCACAGATGATTGAATTTTCTCCTGGCAGCAGTTAGATTATGAGCAAAGGAATTTGATTGGATTGGACTGAGCTGATTCAGGGTTGGGGTTCAGTCTTTGAAAAAGATGGTCTGTTTTGCTCTTGAGCGTAATTCTCTTTTTTTCATAAATAGGATTTTATTTATCACTATTAAAAATTTGGATTTTAAACAGACTCTTCGACTGGTGGTTCGTTTCCACCAGCTTGTTCAACTTTAGCTCCAGTTTCACCTCCAGTAGCTTTTCTAGAGCTACTACCTTCACCATGAAACCCCATGCATTTTCCCAATTCAAACTTGGGCTTCTTCAGCATTTTTACTTTTCTGACAGAGACATCATGAAGAGGATAAATAGACTGGAAAGCCTTTTCTATGTCTTTCCCAGTGCTGTCTGGAATCAATTTATTGACCACTTCCTTCAAGTCATTTGTCTGCACCTCTTGGGTCACGATTTCCATCATCTTCTTCCAGATTCGGCAGACCTGTTGGTGCTGAGCGTAAGAGGTCTTCTGTATCTGATTGTTCCATTTTTTAGTAAAACCAACACAGTACAAATGAAGCAAATAAGCATCGGTAGTCTCGACGTCAACATGAGCTTCTGTCATGGTCTGCCATTTCTTGACCATGGAACACATTTTGTCACAGGTGAGATCCATACCATGGAAGTTAGTCAGGCAGTGTTTGCCTTGAACATCTTTAGTAATTAGCTTGAATTTTCTAAAGGCAACTTCATTGTTCTGCAGATCAGCAAGGCTCAATTCAAACTCCGACCTTTGAGCCCATCAGATGCAATTTTGGTTCCTTGAGTTCTGGTGACTAGGTTTTTCCAATATTTCTTATGTTGAACATAGCCAATGTCTTTACATCATACCAGTCCTTTTTAGAAAATGGTTCAACAACTTTTTTCTTAGCTCCCTTTTTGCCACCTTTCGTAAGGCGCTTGTTCTTGCTCACTGCCATGGTGTTGCACAGAGAGCCACAAGGGCTCTTGAGCATAATTCTTAAGGAATTTAAACTGGTAGGTTGGAATAGTTACTCTCTCTTCCCTTTGACATGTCCTAAACATCATTTTTAAAAAAAATTCCTACTCCCATTTGGCTATTAAAAGTTCTGAAATACTGTTTTCTATGTGCCCTGTTAGGCCTGAATTTTCTTCGGAATCAGAAGGTGCTGATGGGATAAAGCTTTGGAAAATGTGTGGCTTAGCTTTTCTAGTTGTTGTGTAGGAAATTAGTTTGATACAGCCTTTTCACTCAGCTGGAAAGGAAATTTCTTGATTTATTTATTTTTTATCCTAAAAGAGTCTCTCCATCTCCCTCTTGTCTTTCTTCATTATGTTCTCTTTTGATATTTATAGGCCAGTTTTGTACATATTATTCCATGATGGGAACTTGAATGATTATGTTCTTATTGATAATGCTTACTGATCACTTAAGGTTGTAATACTAGTTTTTATTGGTGTAAAAATGTGTTTTTCTCATGTAGATGATACTTTTAGACTTGTGAACATCCTGTAACCTGACAAGGATACTTTGAAGCCTATAAATATCTTATAACCTAACAGTCTTTCTCTAGTAATTTTGCAGTCATCAATGATCTTTTCTATATTAGTTATTTTTTTAGGGGCTGCAAAAGGTGATCTCATTCTGTTGTCTTTTCTATATGTAATAGATAGCCTTCTCCCTCACCAATCCCTTTTCAGTGTACTATGGATTTTTCATGTTTATAAGGATCTCGCATTATCTTTATTCTTCTTTTGATACTAAAACTGTTGCTGATTTGTTCAGTTCAACTACTTTTAAATAGGCTCCTTTTGACATAGCCCCATGAGTCTTTTGATTCTTCTTTGCTTCTTGGCACAGAAAGATACCCAAAGTTCACTTCTGATTTTCCTATTTTAGAGTATCATTAGCTGTTTCTCTTGAGGAGCCCTGGTTACTTTTAGTGAAAAATTCCAATTAAAAAATACCTTTACTAACTGAATTATGCTCGCTGATTTGTACATAAAACTATGCCTTAGCCCATAGGGATCTAACCTTTTGGTTTTCCTAGGCTGCTGTGAATGAAGAGGATTTATCTCTGGCTACACATAAAACATTAGTAGTAAATAAGGAAACTTACACGTCTGCTTGATAACAATAAATACCTACCTTTACAGGCACACACACGTGTAGGTAGATTGAAATATTATCAGTAGTTATTGTGCCTCACTTGCCAAGTCACTCAAGCACATATAAGATCTGACTGACTGGTGGGTACAGGTGGTGGAGTTAGCCCTGCATTATGCCTTCCCTTACACAGCTTTCTCTTGTTGCCTTCCCAGTCCATACTCCAGCACTGAGCAATCCAGTCATGAAAATTATCACTAAAAAATCACATAATTATGTTAAAAGTTTACAGTCTTATGAGGCTGCTTTACTAGCTGTTCTGGGCCACATGAGACCTGTGGGCCAGACATGTCTGCCTTAGTTTCTCTTATTGAAGTAGTTGAGTTGAAAAAAGCACACACAAGTATCTCTTAAAAGTCTTGCCCAACTGTATTTATCCAGTATCAGTCATAAATATGTGAATTGGGAATTCAGATATATTTTATTAGCAAAATTATTCTTTTACATTTTTATATTCTAGGCAGTGCTGTCCTGTTAAATTAACTTTAAAAGAGATTGTTATTAAATTTCATCTTGTATCTAAAAATATTTCTGGGTTCTCTTGTTGAGTTTATTGATGATGCACCTGTGTTCTCAATAGAAAATAAGTTGGAATTAAGTCACTTATTTTCCTCTGATGATAGGCAATGCCTTTAGTGTGTTTGAAAAGTCTCATTTTGATCATCTGTACAAATGGATATCATAGTGCCATACCTTGTAACTGTAACTGTGAATGAATGGTAGGGAACAAACAATATTTGATGGAAAGTAGGCATTCATGAGTTAGCTGGAGATTTTTATGTTTGGTTTCCTATGGAATGGACCCTGACTTCAGGAGTGTTAGATATTTCTACAACAAGTCTAGTGTAACATAGGATGTGGTAAGTCCTCAGGAAACAGTTAAATGATGTGTTTCTTGGTAATTTAAAGGATAGAAGAATAACTGAAACATTCTATAAACCATGATAACTTTGTAATAGGAACTGTGGGAGAGATCTTTGCATTATTATGTAATGCATAACAATGCATTATTATGTATTCACTTGAGTCCCCTCTTTTTGAATAGTGTTTAATAATTTGTAAAGTTTTTAATTATTTGTATACATTGTCCCTAGGTATCATCTACCAGTACATACACATGGCCACCATGCTGTGAGTCCTTACTCAATAGTTTTGCCATTATCTGCTGATTATTTGACCTTGAAGCCCGTGTCAGATATGCTGAAAATAGCTTGGAACTTGTCATGGCATCATGGGATTGACAATCTGTTGAAGCAAATGAACTCCGAAAATAAAATCCAAGAGTAAGCGGTTATATTTAAAAATAAGCATTTATGGTTAAGTACTTGTAAGCAATTAGTTAGAATTTACTTTTTCTTTATGTCACATAGCTTTTTCACTTTGTATTAACATCTGATTTTGTTTTTACTGAAGATTATTTTTTTACTTTGTTCTAAAGATTACATGTGTTTATTATTTTTTAAAACTACCACACAAAGGGGAAATTCATAGCAGTGAATGCCCATATTACAAAAACAGAGAAAACTCAGATAAATAACTTAATGCAGAACCTCAAGCTGCTAGAAAAAGAAGAGGATAACAAATCCAAAGCTTGTACAAGAGAGGAAATTATAAAGATCAGAGCAGAAATCAATGCAATGGAGACTAAGAGAAC
>NW_004624806.1:11176463-11190275 GCF_000247695.1 Heterocephalus glaber
GTTTACGTGAAGATGTCTGCTGTGATTCTGATGGGCTTTCCTTTGTATGTGATTTGTTTCTTTTCTCTCACTGCTTGTAGAATTTTGTTGTTCTGTTTGTTTTCTGGAATCTTAACTATTGTATGCTTACATATAGATTTTTTTTTATCAAGGTTAGTTGAAGTCCTATATGCCTCACTTATCTGTATGTCAAGTTATTTTCCTCTACTTGGGAAGTATTCTGCCATCACTTCTGTGAAGAGTTTTTTTTACGTCGTCTGCACGCTGTCCTGTTTCTTCATTGACTCCAATCAGTTTTATGTTATTCTTCTTTGCATCACCTAGTAGCTGCTGGATTGATTTCTTTTGGTCCCTTACTATTTTGAAGAAATTTTTGTTTTCATGGTCACTAATTACAATCTTATCTTCTATATCTGAGATTCTGTCCTCACGTTGGCACATTCTGCTGCGTAAATTTTCAATGAAATTTTTAATATCCCAGAAATCTGTTTGCATCTCTTTTATGGATTTCATTTGTTTCCTATGTTAGGATTCCATCATGTTCCTTAGCTGCTCTATTTTTCTATGTGTCCTCTCTAGATTTATTAATCTTGTCTTGCTCTATGAGCACAATCTCTGCTGTTATGTGAGAAATTATTTCTGATTTCATTTTTTCCAGATCCTCTTTCGTTGCCAGTCCAGGGAGACCAGGTTGTTCAGTATCAGATTGTTCTTTCTTACTTCACATTGGGTTTTCTTTAGGTGATCTGCAAGTCTGGTTTTGAGACTGGTTTACGTGTGTTCTCATTTCAGTGGCATTGGAGGGGATGTGTGCTGCTGGTGCCTGCACAGCTCATCTCCTTGGCTCTAAGGGCGGTGGACTGGTGGCCCGGAAGGTTCACTTCCTCTGCGCTGGTGGCAGCTTTGTTCTTCGGCCCTGGGGGTGGTGGTATGGAGGCCCAGAAGGTTCACCTCCTCTGTGCTTGGGGCAGCTCTATTCCTTGGTGCTGGGGCTCTATGAATTCTCGTCTCTGACTCACAAACAAAGGGCACGTGGCTTCTTCCTTCCCAGCACGTGTTCTGCCTCACTGAGGAAATGGTATTGTTAAATTTGATAACTTTCTTTTTAATTTGATAGGTGAGATTTACTTCTCTGGGATTGGGATCAGCACTGACTATGCTTGAAGCTGGCTGTGTGGCGTTGGCAAACAGTTGTCAGAACATTTCCGGTGGGCTCTGGGGAACTGTTGTGAACATTCTGCTGGACCAGTCGGAATGTAGCATGGTGCGCCGGGAGGTATGCCTTTTCAACATTTTCTCCCTTTTTTTCCTTGCATGTTCATTGTGACAGTGTCTACAAATTGTATTCAACCTACTGTTCAGTGGGGTAGACTGACTGTGGATTATTATCCATCCTGCTTGTGAAAAAAAACAAATAAAATGACAATGAAAGGTATTGATCACTAAAAATTGGGAGTCTTTTATTCTGATAAGATCAAAGCAAAATGCAGTATAATTTTAATGTGAACTCTTGTTTTATTACACACTGAAAAGTAGTTTACAGAAAAAAAATTACTTCCTCTTAAGTGTATGTAGGTCTGTAATGTTTAGACAGTTTTAATAGAAATAAAGCGTTGTCTAAATGATACCTTTTTGAAGTATATGTCTTACAACATGAGAGGAAAATTAAACCCTAATTTAATTTGTGATTTTGTTTGTATAGCTTCCTCTGTTAAGGTAATGATTCATACCTATAGTTTTAAAACAATAATTAAATAGTTCTTAGAGGCTTATGAAGAAAATATTAGCTCCTGGGTCCACCATTAACTAATTTCTTATTCCCAACTCAAAAAATGTGTTTTCTTGTTAGTTGCTTTCATGCTTGTAAATGGTAATGCTTATGCTTAGGGCTTTTTCTTCATTTATTATCTTTAAAGATTTTTTTTTTTACTTCCAGTGAAGATAGTTGGAAAATTCTCTCCTTAGGATTCCCCTAATATTCCTTTTACTCTTCCTGTATTATTACATAATAATCTTCCATTAAGTAGATAATAGTGTTTATTATTAGTGTTACTTAATTTGAATAACTTTAGGTCCTCATAGGTTAAGTTGGACATTTGCGATTTATATTTTTGTACCAAGTTTTTCTGAGAGGAGTTTAAATGAGAGAAGAAGACAGTAGAGAAAGGTAGGTGTGTGTATATGTGTGGGTGAGTTGTAGATATATATAAATCTGGAAGGGGACACTATGAATGTATATTTCTTAAATGCTATCAGAACAGTTTATATTTCACAAATCATTTTTTGGCATAAAGCTAAATTCTGAGAGAAAAATAATATTTTCTGATGAACTAATTTCATACACTGTTTGGCCATCACCTAACAAAGTTACCTCTGAGTAGGAAATACAGTTCAGTAATACTCATAAGGATCTGAGCATGTGCATTGACCAGATGATATCATTACTAAATTGCAGTATATTGGTTATTTCAGAAATGACAGCAAGATGGCAGTATTAACATCTTTTTTGTTTTAATTTTCAGGCTGCATTTATTCTTCAGAATCTCCTTGTAATTCCAATGCCTACAGAAATTATGAAGGATTTTACTTGGCAGGTGGGCAGTTTTAAACAATTACCATCCTCATAGATGTTTGACATTAGTGATAAATTTTCAGCATATGTATGTAGTTGGCACTCTGCATTCATGGGTACAGCATGCAGATATTCAACCAACCAGGGACCAAAAGTATTTGAGAAAAGGAAAAATTGTATCTGTGTTGAACAGATACAAACTATTTCTTTTTTTGTGAGTTTGTGTTTTTAGTACATAATGTTTACATTCCTTGTGTGGAGTTGTTACATGTACATAACACATCTTAATTCCTTTTCTCCTCCCATTTTCTTCCCCTCCCTCCATCTCTTGATTCCTTAACATTTGAGAAAGATCTAGCTTTCTTCTTATTATCTATCTTTTATTTTTCTCTTTTTTGTGTTTTGTTCTCATACACAAGAAACCACGAGATATTTAAGCTTGTGTGTCTGATTGACTTCACTTAACATTATGATCTTGGGTGTATACATTTTCCTACAGATGACTGAAGTTCATCTTTTATTATTGCAGAGTAGTACTGTTTTCTTTATTTTCTTTCTTTCTTTCTTTCTTTTTTGGTTTTTTTGAGGCAGGGTCTCCCTTTGTAGTCCAGGTTGGCCCTGAACTCACTATATAGCCCAGGCTGGCCTCGAACTCACAGTGGTCCTCCTGCCTCAGACTCCCGAGTGCTGGGACTACAGGCGTGTGCCACCACACCCGGCTATTTTCTTATTCTCAAGACAGTACAGTATAACAGCTGTTTACATAGCATTTACATTGTATCAGGTATTTTATAAGTAATCTAGGAATTATTTAAAGTATATGACAGGGTGTGCATAGATTATATGCAAATATCATGCTATTTTATATAAGGAACTTGAGTATCTGTGGAGTTTGGTATCTGTGGGAGTCTTAAGAACCAATATCCCATGTATATCAAGGAAGGGCAATATTACATTACTGATGAAACTGTACATAGAGTAGCAAGGATCTCTAAAATTAGAATATAGACATTTTCTTAAGCTTGTTCATGTTTGAAAATTCTTTTCCAGAGTGTTAAAATAATTTAAAAAATAATAATAGCCAACATAGGCATATTTGTGGAAACTGAACTCATACTGACTTATATAATTTAGTTGTAAACTGCTATGTTCATTTTATGGACTTAGACACTTAGCACAATAATGTCTTGCCCTAAATCACACAGCTATTCAGTGGCAAACTATCCTTTGAATACAGGCACTCTTTGTTACTTCACTAAATTGCCTTTCTAATAATAATAATGATAAATAAATTGTATACAGTTAAATATGGGTTAATATTAACATCTTTCTTTTTCTGAGTTAATACATGTGGGGGTTGTAACTTTTTTGATTTTTGTTAGATTAATTTTTTGTTTCATATTCTGAATATCAAGTAGTAAATGGTTAACTAAGATTTTTATACATTTTACCTTTATTGTAGAGGTAAGTGTAATCTTAATCCTTTTACTTATCCATGTATTCGCATCCTGTAAGTATATATTTATTACATCATTCCATACTCCCCAGGATTCATGACAAATTTAACATTTAATTTTAAGATTTCATTAGATATACTCTTAGTATATGTGCTGCCGAAGCGAGCACTATTAGATATACTCTTAGAGGGTGTATCTGAATCAAACTGAGCTAGGGGACAGATTTTGGGTACCAGCTGAAGATCCAGGTGATTGTCAAGGCTCCTATTCATTTATCTCTTGAAATGTTCAATTCTGCAATCCTTACAAACTCAGGTTAACTCTCTTCCTGTTGTAAATCCCAGGTCACTTTTCCACTGGTTCCTAGCAATTTCTTTAATATTGCTTTCAGATCATGGTTGCTTATCCACATCTACCTCTTATACAAACTTAAAGGAATATACAGAAGTAGTATTTATTTTAACAGAAAGGAAACACTTGTAAAGCAGGAGCCAAGGAGAGAGTGGTTGCTGGGTGCCAAAGGAAACTGCTCAGATATGCTCTTTCTCTACTCCTCTTTGTTAGCACTCTACTTCCAACGTGTTTCTTTATCAGTGGAAAAGTAGCTGGGAAGTTATATGAAAATTAAGGATTTATTTTTAATTTTATTTACTTAAGTACAAGAGAGTAAGCTGATGATCTGTATGTATACCTTAATGAATCAGTAAACACTAACGGAGCACCTATCTTCTCTGTAATGGGACTTGGGAGAACCAGTTTTAAAAATATAAAACTATGGCTTTAACCTTCAGAAACATTCTACTTATGATTAATTTAATGATAAGAAATAAGGCAAGAAAGAAGAGGTAATATTTGGAAAAGAACCTAATTTAATGGTAAAGATATTAAATGCTAGTATGTTTCAGAGAAGACTGAAATGGTTCTAGTGGTTACTGAATGTTATTTTCTTAAAAATACTTAAAATTTAAAAATCAGTTTTAATTACTTAGCACTCACCTTATTCCAGTAAAGATTCATGGTCTATTATAAGGAAAGGTAAATTTCAATATTATAGTAAAAGTATAGTAGAAATGAGAGAAAGAAAAGAAAAGATATAAAAGAAGTAGAACCAAAAATAAAACTTGAGAAAATATGTACTAGAACCATATTTTGTAAAAGGGCTTTCAACATTCTAGCTTTCAACAGCAAAAGGGAAAAGCAAGTAATTCATAATTATAAATGCATTTTATTGCCACTTAGTACAATTCCAGATAGTGACGTGGAACAGGAATTTATACTGAGTGTGTGAGGAAAAGAGTAGAGAGGTGTAGTAACCATATAGGGAATGCTGCAGAGAGCTCAGTGGAACAGCAGTACTAGAGGGCATAAATTTAGACTACAGAAATTAGCCAGCAAAATAAACAAAAGTAAAGGTAATTTTCTTTGTTAAAAAAATACATATATACTTCATCCACACTATTCCATGCTGTGTCTTCCAGAATGCTGTGAAAGGTATACCAGGTAAATAAAGCACTTTGTTGAATGAAATACTGTTTTGCTAATGACTTTTTAAATTTTATAACACTGGATATACAACTGTCTCCTTATCTTGTATAGTTTATTTTCTTAGTCATTTTAAGCTTTATTTTTTTGGTAGGGATTATTGTTTTGTTCAATTGAATTAGCTTAGATTTTCTTTCTTACAAATTCTTATCTTCATTTTCTAAATCTGTTTTTCTTTTCGTATTAGGAAGAAAATGAAAAAAGGAATCTTAAAAATATACTAATTGAAAATTAAATGATTTAGTCTATAAAAATTGTGATAATTTTACAATTTAGAAAATCACTACAAGAATTCTAATATACTAAATGCACTCTTCACTTACTTTGAAAATACTTATATCAAAAAAGTTGGATTTTAGAAGATGGTAGCTTTGTAACCCCTCTCTTCCTAAGATGTAATTAGTACCATCAACCTCAGTAGGCCTTTAACAGGATACTCAGAAGATATAAGATGTCTTGAAGATATCAGATGTCTTGAACTGTAAATACTAAAGTTGTTTTCTGTTCAAGATTTATAGTTTATGTACCTTTACCTATTTTTATTAAATCTTTCTGAATATAGGAGTTCTACTGATGGAAGAAGTGATTATATAGACACAATTTTCCAAAATAATAAAATTGGAATGATTTTGTACAATATGTAAAATAAAAAATGTTAAAATTGTTTTGGTCATCATTTGAAATGTATTTAGAAAAAATAGTTTTTGTACCACTTTAATATAATGTTTTGTTGATTTACTGAGTTGTTAGGTAGTTGGAGTTAAGCTAGTAAACTTAGCTAAACTTTTTATGTTTTATATTTTTTTTTAGAAAAGTACTTGATCACTGAGCTACACACCTTGCCCCACTTTAAAAAACTATAGCTCTCACTTTGGTTATTAATTTTTTCCCTGAATTATTATAATGAGGCTTTATTATGCAATGTTGTGGCACTATTGCCTGTCTCTTTTGTGTTTGACGTTTTTTACATTGAAGAATATTTTAACTTGCTTAAAAGATAAAAAACATTTTGCAGCTATGAATGTTAAGTCTGACTTGTTTTTGCATGAGATAAAGTAAGATAAAGTAAGGCATAAAAAATAAAGTAAAGTAAAGTAAGGTAAAGTAAGGTAAAGTAAGGCATAAAAGGAACACATTGCTATTGGTTCATAGGCAGGAGGCTTAAGACCTTACTCTCTTTGTATTCTTGTCTGTTGTGCTTGCATCTTGTAGACTTCAAAATTTAAATTAACAATGACTATCACATGCTAACTTTTCATTAGTCTTACTTATATTCCTAAATAGAGTCTTGCTATATTTATGAAGATTAAACTCACAGTGCTGGATAGATTTATTACACATATAATAACTTCTTAAATCATAAAAGGAATTTAGTATTGAAGTTAAGAGATTTGTTAAAATAATATTCTTAAAGAGAACTGTTAGTAGAAATTGCTACTGTTGTTAGTAGGTATTGTTAATATTGTTAATGAAGTTATATCTTTAACTTGTGAATTACTTCACCTGTCTAAAGAGTAGGTTTTAGTGTCCATCTCCCATAGTGATGTGTGAAGGGTAATAGAAAACATACATAAACAAATTTTATGTTTAAAAGTAAACTTTGAATATGATTTGACCTTATCTTCCTTTCCTGTTGTCATTTAGATTTTTATTTTTCACTTTCTCTGTGGTATATTTAAAAAATCAGAACTTTATTATCATATATTAATAATCAATTATGAGATTTATTGTGAACTTTAAACCAATCCTAATTGATTGGTTTTTACCTTTGGATATTTCAGGAAAATTATTGAAATAATTTATTTCAATTGAAATAATAATGCCAATGCAAAAAACTATTGGAAAAATTATGTGAAGAGATAAAATTGTGTAATAGTAGATTCTTCTCAGTCTTTTGGTAGCAGATGTATATGTTTTTGGTAGCAGATGTACTTCTTTTTCCTTTTCCTTAATTCTTTGGGAAATAACATGGTAGACAGATTTTGTAGTGGACATTGATAGGTGTAAAAATATTTTTGAATGTAATTACTTGGCCCACATTATTTCAGATTTTTAGTAATTATTTTACTATTGTATGTAGGTAGAAGAATACTGCTTTCATTGTGTTTGTGGCTATAGTATGTAATTAATTGATTAAAGCTATCATTATATAGAAATAGTTTAAATTCAATTGCCCCTCAAGAATTAGAGTAGATCTGAGGGTAGCTTTAAGGATCAGAGACCTAGATATTATGAAGTGCTTTGCTCTAGATTAGGCTACAGTAACTGGGTGGAATGTGATAGGATGTGGAACTTAACTTGTTTTATATAGAGAGTACAGTGGATCTTTTTTGAAGAAATTATGGCATATATCAGTGCCTTTCTCTTCTCTCCATCTTTTCCTAGGGCCCCTGTGTCCATGATGAGGATTCTGGCCTATCACTGATAGGAAAACCTGCTCTCCAGGCTCTTTTATACCACTGTCATTTTTATGATCATTTGAATCAGATGGTGAAATGTTGTTACCTGGGACGGTATATGTTTGATTTAAGGTTTTCTGCTTTTAATGCAACTTCAGAAGCTAATGATTTAAATGGTAAGTACAGTATCTTTTTCTTTTTATAAAATGTAGCTTTTTAAAAGATGTAAGAAAACCGTGTTTATTAAAAGACATTTGGAGAATAAGAATAACAAAACTACATAGGAAAAATACTCATCTTGAGTCCTGCTCCCCCGAGAGTACCCCTTTTATGTTAGAGTATATTTTCTTCCAGTGTTCTTCTCTTCGTAGGCTTAGTTTTATATAGTTGTGCTAATTTTTTACATGCATTTTTGTGTTTTCTTCTTTCACTAAGGATTGTGTAAGCATTATTTGTGTCATAAATTCTTTATGGAAGCCATTTTGACATCTTACTATTGTTTCATATTGTTTTATGCCATTTGGTAAAGTTTTCTGTTTTTCCCGTATTAATATCTTAAACTTTTTTTGAATCTTCATTTCTTGACAATTTATATTTTTCCACTGTTCTTATGAAAGACACCTTTTATTACCTACTTATTTTATTATTCATCAAAATACATTGATGAAAACATTTTACTTTTTTTGTTGAGAGATTCTCCTGGATTTGCTAATGTTAACTAATACTACTAATTGCTAGTTATTAATGTTAATCAGTATCACTGATGTTTATACACACAAGTAATATACTTCATAATAAAAGTAGTTTATATTTTAAGCTCATTTTTTACCTAATTAATTCACACGAAACATTTTCAAACGTAAAGAAAAACTTCAATAGTACAAAAAACTGAATGGCAAATATTTCATTCTGTATGTGATTTTTGAGTGTAAAACACAAAGTTAGGAAAGAAAACCAATATCTAGAAAGGATATTTTTATTTGTGTATGACTAACTTACAAGTTATAAATATAATAGTTTTTAAATTGAAAAAAAAAAAACCTTTAATGCTTATAGGGAAAAAAAAGTACAAAAACATCCCAAATGTTAACGTTTTATTTACTTTCCTTCATCTGTGAACACAAATAAAATTTGTTTATATGCATGTAGATAGCATTACACACACACACACACACACACACACATACACACACACACACACACTCTTTCTGTGTCATTTAGGAGTAAGTGGCGGCCATGAAATTCCTTTACCCCGAAATACCTAAGGGTAAATTTATAATTCTCTGTACCGTTCTGTTCACTAGGAAATTTGAGAGGAAAGTGACATTTGATAAAAGTTTTGAACATTATAAATAATGTCCCTATTTCATAGTGATTTATTTGCTTGGAGTTCTCTGAAATATTGTTACTGAAAGTATGAACTAACTTCCTTGGCATCTTCTGTGAGATTGTTAGAAATGTGCATTCACTGCCCCTACTCTGACTGAGGGTGTTAGAATTTCTGGGACTAGGTCTTAGGATTCTGTCAGCTTTAGCAACTCTCAGTGATACTTGAGTGCATTAACAAGTTTCTTTCCTTAGTTTTTAGTTGGTTTCCTGCAATTAGTATTCTTTCCATTAATTGCTCAGTACCCAGAAATGTGTCCAGGTTAACAGCTTTCTTCTTGTCCCAGGTTTAGATGACTCATTCAAGTTTTGGAGGGCTCCATCTAGGATATCCAACCAAGATCAGGATCCAAGTTCTCTCTCCACCTCAGAAACAAGGGTACGTACAAAAAGTGCATGAGTGCTTTATTTTGAATCTCTAAAACAATTTGAATTTGCATAATAGAGAGATAACCATGGATATAAAGTTGTGATTATAATAGCTATGATATGTAAAAGTGTTTTCTGTGCTCTGCAATTACTTAATTTATTATAACATAACCTATTCATCAGCTATACAAAGTAGATACTTTTTGCTTTTCCATATGAGAAAGTCATTCAGAAGTTAAGTAACTGTGATCATTGTGGCTTGAAAGTAGCAGAGTTGGAATTTCAGCCAAGGTTTACCTGACTGTGGTTATAGCTATACTGATTATCCTTTCTATTGAGAGTTCTCAACCCCTTTCCTATTTCTTTTGATACAACCAGAATACAAATAAGTGTCAAAATGTTTATCATTAGTAGTAGAGGAGAACAAATCCTATGATTAAAAATATTTGATTTTCCTGAAATTTTACTTAAGGACAAGGCAACATGAGAAAATTTACTCATTCAAATGATTCCAGTGTGATACTGATGATTTTAAAAACATTGTTAAATGCTTGCATCAGATAAGAACTTCTCTTAATTATCTGAATACCTAATTTATTTATGCCTGCTTGCCTGCCCTCCTCTTTAAAACATATGTAAGTTGCTTTGCTTCTAGTAATTGATACTGTATTTCAGCTTTGTCCAAGTGTAAAGAAATAATTTCTTCTCAATTATGAAACATTTAATTTTAAAGTGTTTTTAGCATACAGACTTTGTTGTAGAACCTAGTAGACAAAGATTGCTATCTGTCCTTTTAGGAGTAAAAATAGTATGAAAATAAATTATTATACAGACATTAATAAAATTTCCTCCTAAAATTTCTCAAAAGACTGATAACTTTTTTTTGCTACAATTTTAAGTGTTTTTTTATTGATACAGTCAAAAATGAAGAGCTCGTATTTAGTGCTAAATTGGACCTTTATGTAGAAAAGTAATATAACTGCTCTACTTCCACTAGATGTCATGCTTTCCTTTCCAAGCAAGAGAGAGTATGTATCTTTGTTTCAGCAAGAGCAATAATACGATTAAAAGTCAAAATGAATTCTGTTAATTGGTTATTTAGTTCACAGAAGGAAGGCATCAATACATACTTGAAAGTACATCTTTTTAGCCAAATGTATGGCACATCCTTGTAATTTTGCACTCTTAGGAAGCTGAGGGTCTAAAGTTTGAACACAACTTGGACAACTTAGTGATTTATTGAGGCCCTATCTCAAAGTAACGAATTTAAAAAGGTCTGGGGATGTGTCTCAGTGCAAAGACCATGAGTTCAATCCATAAGACCTCAATTCAATAAAAAAAGTAAATTTTTTCAAGTTTCTTTATTGTTAAAAGGGTTCTAGAGTAGTCTAGAGATCTTTGTGCATTCTTAAGTTCTTTGCTTATTGTAGGTACCCCGTAAATAGTAATTAATTAACTTTGAGTTATCTTAGTTATTTTGTAGATACTATTTAAGCTGTATTTATCCTATACTAGACTTAAGTTTAAGAAAAATGAAATCAGTTTTCATTTATTTATTTTATATCAACATATAAATCTTGAAAGTTAGAATATTAGATTTTTCTGATAATAACTTTGAAAATATGTTGTTATGGTCACTTAAAGTAGAAGTATTTTGAGGGGAATTAATAGCAGTGTATTTTATACTATAATACATTTTAAAAATTTTAAATGTTCACAGTTTATTTCAGTTACCACTAGTATCACAGCAGTAGCATGTGGCAGAGGAAGCCTGTACACCTCAAGGCAGCTGGGAAAGGAAAGAGATAAGAAGGGCCTAGGTTTGCAGTATCCCTTCATGGGCATACCCCTGATGGTCTAGCTTCTTTACACTAGGCTGGAGCTCCTGAAGGTTCTGCTACCTCCCAGTAGTGCCTGATCTAGAGACCAAGCTTTCAATATGTGGGCCATTTGGGGACATTTAAATTCTAAATTATAACAAACTATCTTAAGTAAAAGTCTTTAACCTGTTTATGTTTGAATGTTACATAGAATTTTTAAAGTATATACCAATGAAATTTAAGTTAAAAAAAACCCTTTGATATATAGTCCTATGAAACATTTATTTCTCTTGTTTTTGGGAGAACTAGTATCTTGTTCAAATTTTTACAACTTTTTTTAAATTGCAAACAGCAGTTTGGAACTGGGGACTTTTATTCACAAACACAGTCTAATTACCCAAATTCTCCTTACTGTCATGGCTTCTTCAACATGCCTAAGATACTGTTTATCTTTGTCCCCAAAGGAGAAAAATCTGGAGAGTTTATTATGTTAATAAAACTTACTTTAGTTTATCTAAAGTCTAAACCAAAGCCATTGTACTTAGATCACCTATTACTTTCTCTAGTATAAGAAAATGTTAAAGTTACAAATTGATGTATGAACTGAACGGATTTAAATCTTACTAATCTGCTTATCTGGTTATTTATATCTTTATCCTACAGAATTGAAGAAGATACAGTTTGGTTTTTTTGGTTGGCGTGTCTTTCCACTGTGTCTTTCTAAGGAAAGCATTATCTTTTGGTTTTGGTCATATCAAAGCACTTGCTATTGGTAGGCCATTATCCATTTTATGCTGTTAATTCCACTTTAGGAACTTTAATAGTTTTGTGTAATGAATATTCATTCAGTTGCTTGGCACACTTTGTAAGGATTGGGACCTGTATATCTTTTGTTTAGTTTTTGTTTTTGTTTTTGTTTTGGTACTGGGGGTGGAACTCAGGACTTTGTGCTTATGAGGCAAGTTCAGTGCCACTGAGCTAAATTCCCGGCCCAGGGACCTGTATATCTTATAAACTACACTAGTGTGAATAAAGTCTCATTGTTATCCTCGGGACATTCATTACCCTTGTAAATACTCCCTCAAAAGGGCCCCTGATCCAACTCAGTCAGGCATTTGGTATTGTTTTTCCTTCTGAAATCACAATTCTACTTTCCCAAAATGGATAGCTGTACCTACCAATGTGTAGCAACAGCTTTATGGCCAATATTTGGACTTTTCTGTTACTCTTGAGCAGAAATATGTTTGTATTTTTAAAATAATGTTTTATCATTTGTCAAGTAGGAAACATGATTTTTTTTTTAGCTTTTCTTTGGGAAATACATGGGACACAAACCTAAAGAAAACTTACTTTAGTTTATTTAAACACTTAAGGAGAAATTTTACTGACCAGTCTTCATTATCTTGAAAAAATCTGAGTCATTCTTGTGATTACTATTTAAAAAAAAAAATAAGGACATGAAGCAATGTCCTACCATCTGCAACTGGTAGGGCATTCTTTTGAATTGGAATCACCATTTGGCTCCCCATATTGGTTACATTCCACTTCAAAGCCAGATGTGATCGATAACATAATATATGTTATAATCAAGGTGCAGTGAGGTTGCACTTGGATAATGAAATAGAAAGTGATTTTGTGTAGGAAGTGGTAATAGAAATGGACTTTGAAAGACTTACTCCTTCCTTTTTATGTTTATGCTACATTTACAAAGGGCTGAGAAGTTAAAATACATATATTCAGTACCCACTAAAGAGTTAAAGTCTAATTCAAAACATAAAGCATAATTAGAAAATAACTGAATACTAAGTTTGTTGCACTGAAAGCACTAAATACTTAGAAAATGCATGGGGTTAGTTGGAGTGCAGTGCCTGAGGAAGGCTGAGTTTGAGTAGAAGAGCATCCAGATCAGGGTTAGTCAAGAAAGCTGATTCATTTTTTGGATTTGAGTTTTAATAATAAGGATATAAAGGTAGTTCAGCACATTGAAATGTTCTGAAATTTTACAGTTGACATTAGAGAAATAATATATTGACACTTTGGGGGCAATTAAAAATTATTTTATAAAATTAATAGTATACCAAGGGCAGTTTAAGCAGAGGCAGATCCAAAAGGCTTTTTAGTAGAACAATAGTTTTGATATAAGCATCAATGGTAGGGCATATTCCTACCTCCAGTGTAGTGACCTCAGGAAAATTTGAGATGCCAATGTAAATGACAGTGAAGAGAGAGAAATAGAATGATGTATTTTAAGTAAATTTCGACTCCTC
>NW_004624806.1:11249158-11264335 GCF_000247695.1 Heterocephalus glaber
GGCGGGGGTGCTTTTGGCACCCACACAGCTCACCTTCTCTGCCTTAGGAGCCTGGGATGGAGGCAGGGGAGCTTCCTTCTGGGTTCTGGGACCGGCTGAGCTTCTCTGCCCGAGAAGCCTGGGATGGCGGCAGGAGAGCTTCCTTCCACGTTCTGGGACCGGCTGCTTTCCCTGATTTCTTGATCCTGCAATCACCTCAAGGTTGAAGATTGCACTGCCAGATGGAACCAGTAGCACATGAACTTTCCTAACACTCATTGTCTGACCTCTCCCACTCTATTATTTGATGCCACATATATATTGTGCCAGGGCTAAGTGAATTTTGTAATACTGAGTTACCTAAGAATTTTTTTATTTAATGTAACATTTAAAGTGTATATTAGTATATTCAAATTACTCAGAAATAATAATTTACTTCTGGTATATAAACACATGCACTAGGGGGAAGTAAGAGACAGGGTAGAGAGGAGGACTCAGTTAATTAGCCTTTTCTCTCGTATGTCAGAGCCTTTACCAGTTATTCATTGTTAGAAGATAGTACTTTCCTGCATAATTTACACATTATAGAAGCCGTTTTTCTTTTCATACTGGCATATCCTAGTCATCCAAGTGTTGAAGAGACTTTCTAAAACTGGCCAGGCTCATGGTCAGAGAAGCCAAATGTAGAGTCATGGGCACCAGAGGTAAGAATCTATTTGCAATATTCAGATTCCCCATCACACTAATCAGAACAAAGATAAATTTACTGTTTGTCTTATGTTGGTGATAATTTTTGAGGGCTTGAATTTAATTTTGAATTTTTATATATTAAAACTGCAACAGCTCTTATTTCCTTTGCACACAGGAAGCTGCTCTTGGAGCTCAGCTTGTCCCGGTCTTGCACTCTCTCTGGCCTTGGCTTTTAATGGATGATTCATTGTTGCAAATTGCCTTGCAGCTACTTTGTGTCTACACTGCGAATTTTCCAAATGGTAAATAAAATCCATTATTGATTTTTAGTAATAACTAAAATAATAGTTTTATGTAATGTTAAAGTAGACTGGAAAAACAAATACATGTTTTGAGTACTCTACTCACTGAGGATATGTTGATGAAAGGCAAGGGTTCTTGTAGATATTATAAGAGCAGACAGATATTTGGGGGATATATTTGTTGACGTGGGAGAGTCACTTGCTAGATCAGGGAGCTATGATGCTGGAAAAATGAATAGGAAAATAGAAAGGGTAAAAAAATTTCAAAACAGTAAAAGCCAGGTGAAGATAAAGACATTTATGGATTCTAGAACAGGAGACTGGCATGATGAAAATTAGTTTAGGATATAGTTGGTCAAGATATATTGTTAGTATCGCTAGGACTTCTCCTTTACTCATTTACTTGACAGTTTATTGAGAGCCTACCGTGGGCCATACATTGTGAGTTCTGATGATAGTGATGGAAATTAGGACAGATCATAGAGGCCTCAGAGGCCAGAATAAGGAGTTTGGACTTTTATTTGAATGTAACAGGGTGCCATCAAAGGGTTTCAGCTGGTGAGTAGCATGTTCTAATTTGTCTTTGAGAAATATCACTTTGGGTGGTATATGGAGAAGGGATGGCCCAACAAGCAGAGCAACCAGTTTGAAGACATACTGAGGTGGCTATGGTTCAAGTGGTAGTTGGAGAGATAGAGAGAAGTGGACAGATTTGGTATGTGGCCCAAAAGTAGACTCAAGAGAATGTACTTATTGGAGGAAAGAAAGGTATCCAGGATGAACCTTATTTGTAGAAATGCGAAGTGTTTATCATTGCCTGAGTGCATATCATTTACTAAAATGGGGAAGATTTGAGAGAAGCAGATTTTACTTGGGAAAAGAAGTAGAAAACAAGAATTCTGTTTGGTCATGTTATGTTTGAAGTCTCTGTGTTCATCTAAATGAAAATATTAGGTTGGATCAAATTCAGTGGAGAACCAAGATTGAGGATAAAAAATGTTGAGAGTTGTATTAGTTACCTATTTTTTGCACAAGTTACCATAAAACTTAATACCTGTGAACAACAGTCATGTAATTATCTCAGAGTTTCTGTAAGTCAGGAACCTTGGAATGGATTAGGTTGGTGATTCTAGCACAGTCTCTTACTAGGCTGCAACTGAGGTGTCCCTGGGCATTGTTGGCTGAATCTGTGACTGGCGAGGAAGACCCAGTGCAACTGTTGCAGCCTCGGTTCCTAGCCATGTTGGCCTCTCTCTAGCAGCAGATGACCTAAGGTGAGGGGCTCTATGGCATAAGTAAATTGTATTATAACCCAGTAAGTGGAATACTAGCATCCCTGCCTTCTTCTACTGTAAACATAGTCCAATTCTGAAACAGAGAGAAGGGGACAGAGGTAGGGGGCTCAGGAATCACTGTCTTATAGATGGTATTTAAAGCAACAGGGTTGTTTTCAGTTACCCCAGGAAAATGTTTAGCTGGTGCAGTAGTGTCCATGCTCCGAGGCATACCATCATTTGGAATTGATCAAAAGACAAAAAACAACCAAAAGATAGGGAAGGACCAGTCCTTGAAGTAGGAGTAAAGTCATAGGAGGCCAGACACTTTCTTGGGTATGACTGTATAACAGTCAAATAAAATGAGGATAGAAACAGTAACTATTTGATTTACCAAAGTTAATATTTTTGTTCTGAAGAGCAATTTTAGTAGAATACTGAGGTCAGAATCCTATTAGTGTGGGCTGAGGAGAGGAAGTGAGAAGAGGAGACACTTTTTCTAGTGTATTTTCCTATTAAAGGGACAGGGAACTGGAGCAAGAGATCGATGTAGAGTCAAATGAGAAATTTTCATTTGTTTTGGATGGTCTTAAGGCATCTGTTTTGGGAAGAAAAGTCAGGAAAAAGTTCATGTGGAAAAGAGCTGGAGCACGAGCTGAGAAAGGAAAGAAAGAGAGGGCTGAGAGCAGGCACATAGATTTGGGGGGTAGTAGACTTGATGAGAAAGATAAGACATTTTTTTCTTAAACTCTGTTTTCTTCATTATTTGTGAGAGCAAACACAGCCAAGGGGTAGATGGTTCTGAGAGGAGAGAAGTTGTGAAAAATAGCTACTTTCGAAGAGGGAAAGCAAACTCACTAAGGAAATGAAGTAAAATTTTTGGTCAGATTACGTGCCATTTATAATTTATAGTCAGAAATAGGAGATTTGACTGGTTGGCAAGTGTGTGCCTTCTTTGGGCAACATTCAGGAGATCAGCGAAAGAATATCTTCAAATATAAAAGAGTATACAGGGAAGGAACTGCTCAAGATGGTTAGGAGCCTATCTTGTCTCTACCATATGCCGGTGATCGCTTATTCCTTGGAATGGTCTGGCATTTCTGGAGCTGTCTGCTTCAGGTCTGAAGCATAAACAGATATAAACAGACCTTCAGGCACTTTAACCTTGAACTGACCTTGTGTGTCCTGTCCAGAAGAGGGTTGTCCTTGTCTTTGTTCTGCTACTATAGACTTTCTCCATACCTCTTTTCTGCTTGGGCAGTCTCCTCTCAGTGCATCTTCCAGTTCAACATCTCCTACAGTGCAACCATCTCAGGATAGCTTGTGTCTGTGTATAGTCCTTCTCTACCTTACTCTTTCACTATCTAAATTTAAGGTTTATAGAAGTAAGGGGGAAGAACCAATTGTTAAATGTTAAGCATAAGAAGTATATACTTTAATACAAATATTTTGAAGCTATTTTTGTGTTATTCTATACCTAAAATTGGTATAAATATTATAAGTTGTTAGGTTACCATTCTAACATAATAAAGAAGAAACTATTTTTCTGTATGGTTTGTTTCTAAAAAACTGCATCATTTAATGACAGTTTTCTGTAATGGTTTATGGAAGTATTAGTATTTTAATACAGTTATAAAGTTATGAATACAGGAAAGATCACTGTTTCTGTGTTTACTCATTTGTGAGTTTATTTTACATAATGTAGTTGATTCTGATGTGATAATATGCCAGCTGGCCTCCTTGTGTGAATTTTCACATTAATTCTACCTTAGATTTATATTGTAATACAATCTTATTGATAAAACATTAAAATGCATTTCTAATTCTTTTATGGTTATTTTTCTCCCTCCATAAATCTCACATGGACATTTAATCTACTGAGAAAATACTTGAACCTGGAAAGGCAGTAGATGCTACTGCTGGCTCTTGCTGCCTGTAAGCTCTGTGACCTTCAGCAGCTCACTGGCTTTTCTAAGCTCCTTCTGTGTACTTGTGTAGTATGGAAAATAGTATTTCTCCTGTCCTCACTTGAGGCATATTATATTCTTCATTTGTCTCTTCTGTGAAATAAAAGTATTAGACCAGGTTACTTCCCATCTAAAATTATTTTCTCCTATGCAGGTTTTTATTTAAGTGGATTCTTTAAGAACTGTCTTAAAGACCTAGTGTATGTGATTTATTGTTTAAAATAACCCTATTATTTGAAATGTTCTATTGAGATAATTAGGCCCTCAGTGAGAACAGTAAATCTATTAGAGAGAATGAGGATATCAACATTAGCCTTCAGTGCTAATTTGCAGTTCACAGGTTAATGGCCAAGTCATTTTGATAGACAGATATGCTTTACCACTTACTGTTTTTGAAAACTAAACAGTGGAACCAAGAAGACATTGTGATGGGCTGTTATTTTTGAAGGTTGCAGTTCTCTTTGTTGGTCAAGTTATGGACAACATCCTGTTCAAGCTACGCACAGAGGAGTCCCCAGCAACTCTGTCATGCTCTGTACCCTAAAGCTGGCTTCTCAAATGCCCCTTGAGAACACTGCTCTACAGCAGATGGTTTTTATGTTTCTTTCAAACCTGGCCTTGTCTCATGACTGTAAGGGAGTAATTCAAAAGGTAAGTACTTAAACTCACCTGCATAATGTAAAAGATATACTCAATAAAGTAATTCTTCTAATCAAAAGTTTAGAATTCAGTTTTTGGGGTGAACTTATTATGATCTCAATCCATTTTATTTTAAATGATTGTGAATGGGTTATTGAGAAATTCAGTATGGGGCCAGGGATTTAGCTCAGTGGTTCCAGCACCTGCCTCTCAAGCGCAAGGTCCTGAGTTTGATCCCTGGTACCAAAAAAAAAAAAAGGAAGTTCATTATATAAAGCTTGTTGACAGGTGATACTGAAAAGAAACAAGCTAGACTATAATCATACCATTTCCTTTTTATTAACTGTTGGATTGTGTTTTATCTCTTAAAAGTGGCAATTGTAGAAAGACAGCTGTTTACATTTATTTGAGATTATAAAAGTAATGTATTTGGTCTTTAAACAGAACAAATTGAGGAGTAACCATTTCAGTTCAATTTACATTGGCATAATGGTTTATGAAATCACAGTCCCTTTTTACGCTGTTAGACTTTAGCTTCTTTGTGACATAATAGGCAATTTTATGAGTTTTCTCCTGTTCCAGAATTCCTGTTCTAAAACTTGACTTCTTATTACTGATTTCAGCTTAGAGTACTTTTTTTTGTTGTTACTGGGGATCAAACTCGGGTCCTTGCACTTGCGCAGCAGGCGGCGAAACCACTGAGCTAAATCCCTGGCCAACTTTGAGTACTTTTAATGGGAAAGAACAAGTTAAACAAATTTTAATATGCATTCACAGTTAGTCTATATTTAGATATGTGTCAACAGAATCCTTAACTTGGAAAATCCCTTAAAATTTGAGTATAATCAGATTATTTATTTCTTCTTAGTAATAATAATTTGAATGCTTCTGTTTCTTTTGCTTGAGTACCAAGATAAATTACATAAGTTTTCAGCATTCCTAAGAATTAGGTCTCCTTTTCCTCTATTGTTCCATCTCTGTGAGTCTCCCAAAGATATTTTGAGTACCAAATAGGTAGAAATATCAGCCTTATTAAGGAAATGGAATCATCAACCTGACTGTGGAAAAGTATTCTCAGTGATGTGCTAGAACCAACTTCCACTGACTCATGAGTGTCACTGTTAACTTTTCAGGAGTTCTGCAATTCAGGTGACATTGTGTTATCTTGAAATCAACCATTGTGGCAGTGTTACACCATGAAGTTTGGCAAATATTACAAATTATAGAGCCCTCTTACCCTCAGAGGAATCATTTATTTACCAGCAAACAAATGCATGGCTTCTTCATATATATATTTTCTCATATGCCCTTAATGCATACATATATAAATACATGTACATATACAGCATCATGTATATGTCTTGTTTATGTACATATATTTATTTTTTCTTTTTATATGTACTCATGTATATACACAACATTTTCAAAAGGAGAAGTCCTCTTGAACTGGATGTATATGATTATCACCCTTCAAAATGACCGATGCCCATATGTGAGAGTGCAGATCTGGAGGCATTGCTTGCCACCACTTTCTTTCACAGTGTATTAGTAGGAAGCAAAGTGGAATATCATCTGAAGCCAGATGGAATATCAGTACTAAGCTCAGGTCCAGTGTGTGACTTTGAACTGGAGACTTACACTTTTTAAGCCTCAGGGATTTTTTTTCATTTTTATAATTAGGTTAAATGATCTTTAACATATCTTCAATACTCAATCTATGATTCTGATGCTATACTTAAGAATATTTTTATGTGTTTTCAGAGTAGATCAATCTAATTGTTTTTCTCTGCTCTAATTAGGAAACTCCTGAGACTTAAGCCCCAACATTTACATTTGCACTTCTCCATTATTTATCAGTAGACATTGGCAAATGCATCTAGTGCTATTGTACAATGCAGTTTCCAAAGTGTCTCTTCTTTCTCCCATGGTACATTTCTACTCATTCTAGCTGGTCTATAAAACTGCATAAAAACATCTTTAGATCCAGCAAAAAGAAGGAATAGTCACAGCACATTTGCATCTTAAAGTACTGATGTATATTTTATTACTCTTATCAGTCCCAAATCTCCAATATGTTGGTAGAATCGATGAGAAAGACAAGGTGTGCTTCTAAAAAAGCGTCAGTTTAGGCTAAGAGATAATGAGTAGATTTGGATAACAGCAAATATCATTCAAAGTGGACAGATAGTTTAACAGTTTCTTTGTTGCTTAATATTATAGTTACTTTAGCTCACTTTATTCTCTCTCTCTCTTTTTTTTAAGGTAATAGGGATTAAACCCAGGGTGTTTGCCTTTGCACTAAGCTATATCCTCAGCCTGTTTGTTTGTTTATTTTGGGACAGGGTCTCACTAAGTTGCCCAACCTAGGCTGTAACTCATGATCCTCCTGCCTCAGCCTCCTGAATGCTGGAATTACAGGCTTGCCTCACCAGACCTGGTCCCATTTCATTCTTATACTCAGGAACTTTTTATGTAAAAGTATTAGAATTAATTTTGTAGATGAAAGCCAACATGCTGATTTAGAACCAGGAGAGCCCAAGAGGAAAGGGATAAGAGTTATTCTGCAGTTTTAAAAGTTGAGTGATTCCATTTCATTTCTAAAAGGCCAACTGTCCGTACTGTCATTGTAGGCTTCAACTTGATACAGTACTTTTGTATGTTTTTTGGCATATAGATTATTCTAGACAGTAATTTATTGTCTCTCACATAGTTAAGGGTTTGGTAGGGTTCTATGGCAAGGATTTTATTTGAAGGTTGAAGACTCTTACATTTAAGTAAAGAGCTTTCTCATCTATAAGTTTAATAGAATGATATATAGTCATGAGGAGTTATCTGTAATGATAAACAGATGAGATAAAGTAAATGTAAAAATGAGCCATAGATTAAAAAATAAGAGGGCCGGGGACTTAGCTTGTCTTACAAGGTCTTAGCCTGCCTTACAAGCACAAGGTCCTGAGTTCGATCCCTAGTACCAAAAAAAAAAAAAGACAGCACTTGTAGATATAATGATAAAAGAAATACCTTCACTGCTATCAGAGTTGTTAACTAGAATCTAAGACTAATTTGGGTTTTTCCTCTCTCCCTATAACATATCTTTTAATGAGTAGCAAAATTGCCAGGAAGTAGACAAAAAAAGAAAACTAAATAGGCCTAATGTAATAATCCTTAACCTAAATTATTAATCCTAAATAATTGAATTGACTGTAGTTTACTTCATCCATCATAAAGAAGAAAATTAGCAGAAATTAAAATTTGAGTACTATTTTGTTCTTCTTACATTTTTATACCTTGAAATAATATATATGAAGTATTTAGAAGGTATTGGGAAAAAAGAGAAATTAAAATTGGGAAAAAACATCAAAATGCTACTAGTTGATCACAAAGTACTTGGAAAATAATGAAAAACACCCAAGAAGAAAATAATAATTCTCTCTATTTACCCACAGAGTAACTTCTTACAGAACTTTATGTCTCTATCATTGCCAAAAGGAGGAAATAAACATCTCAGTAATCTGACCATTCTTTGGTTGAAGTTACTCCTGAATTTATCATTTGGAGAAGATGGGCAACAAATGATACTGAGGCTTGATGGCTGTTTAGACTTACTTACAGAGATAAGCAAATACAAGCATAAGAGCAGCCCTTACATACCTCTTCTTATTTTTCATAATATTTGCTTCAGTCCTGCTAATAAGCCCAAAATCCTGGCTAATGGTAAGTAGTCACATTATAACACACACACACACACACACACACACACTTTTATATATATGCTTGTTCATAGACTGTTCCATTCAGATTAAAACACAAAATACTTTTATAATTTCAAAATATTTATGATGTACACCCTGTGTTAAAGGCACTGTATGGGTGGTAGGGGCTGTGGGAAAGAATCAGGCATGCCTTCAGTCTTCTGTGAGATTCCTGGAGTCTCACGATGTTAGCCAGGGAGGAGGAACAGTGGGCAGGAGTGCTCTCTGACTTTGCCTTCTACTTTCTTCCCATCTTTACTTCCTTTTGCTATAACTCCCCCTCATCTCCTCTCTGTCCTTGAGCAGATGCTACTACATCAGTGAAGACTTTCCAGAACAACCAGTTAAAAATTTTTTTTGTTAAATTCTTTTATTGGTACATTGTAGGCATACAACACAATTACATTTCTCATTAGGAATTGTACCTTTACATAATGCATCTTGGTTCTTATTTTTTCCCCATTCCTAGCCCTCCCTTCACCCCCTCCACCCTTCCCTATTTACAAAGACTTTATTTCCATTTTTTCCATTTCTCATCATTTTTCCTTTCCCTTCTTTCCTTTCCCCTGCCCCTCCCACTACCCCTACCCCTTTGGACCTTTTCTTCCTATTTTACATTATCGATTATTCATTCTAATCATTGGTACCTTTTAGGTATACAATATAATGACATTCATCATTGGAAATTTGCACCTTTACATAGTCTCTCTTGGTTCTTATTTTACACCCTTGCCCAGCCCTCCCTTCTCAACCAGTTAAAATTGTAAACTCCACTCTCTCTCCTGTGCCTCCTGTCCCCTCTCTAACTTATCCATTGTTTTATTTCTCTCCATGGTTCCATCAGTATTTGATAGATTTTATGTGTATGTGTTAATTCTAACCCTCTCACACTGGAACATAAGCTCTCAGAGAGCTAAGAAGCTTTTGTCTACTATATTAATCTACACCTAGAGTTGTACCTGTCACCAGTACATGTACCTGTCACTCTGCTTGCTAACTGGGACAGATCTGAGAGGCAGGAGAGCTCTGGCTCAACCCAGTGGTGAAATTAGCCTTACTAAGACTTCATTTTCTGAGATGCAGCATAGATGGAGGCAAAGATTAGTTAGTTGTCAGAAAAAAATTTGAAGCCAAAAGAAAGAACTGGAAAGATCTGTTTCTGTAACCATGTGCTACTTGTGTGAGAAGTGTGTGAATTTTATTTGAAGAGATTTTTATAGGAGATGTATGTGGTTAAAAAAAAAATAAAAAGGTGGCCTCTAGACCTCCCCATGGACCTAGTCCTAAATCTCAGCATGACAGAGACAGCTCTGTGAATCTAATTTCCCCATCTATAAAGCAATTTCTCCTTTCTTTGTTTTGGTAAGACTAAGTTTATAAAAACATGTACAGTGTTTAGCATAATTTCTAGTACATGGTACATGTTTCAGATTCTCTTTTCATATTATGTTTTTCACTTAATCTTTTCTTAGTCTCTTTTGATGAAACAATTTTCCAAGTGAATTAAATGATTCTGCTTATATTGTTATGTGTACAGTAATGATTCTGTTTTTCTGATAATTATTGAATTGCTGGAAATAATTTATAGAAAAAGTTTTAAAGTTCAGTCAGCTTTTAACTCACCTGCGTCATCCATGGATTTGTACTCTGCATTCCCCCTCTTCCCCTAACCATCTGTTGCTGCAATATGTACATCAGTGGTTTTATTTCTACTCTGTCACTGTATCTGCCTTAGTCCTCACATTTGTAAAGTGAGGATAATAAGCCCTATCTCCAGGCAATGAAATGGCATATGAAACGTCTGTTATGGTTCCTGATACATTGATGCTACTCAGTAGTATCTCTCACTATTTACTTACTTTCTCAGAATAAATTTCTTCAGGGACTACTTAATGCAATTTTATTATTGAAAGAGTTGGGCAAAGGAAAATCTTCAGTGAACTAAAGGAGAAGTCTGTATTTTCCACTTCTAGATTATTTTTTAGCATTTTCTTATAGACAGCAATGTTTTCTCTCCTTCATTAGCTTAAAGGAAATAGATCCACTTTTGATGAGGCGCTTTGCACATTCTGTGTGGAACTGTCCAGGGGATGCCACAGGCTTTGCTTCCCTTTCCATGTTAACATCTAGAGAGGAGGCCTTAGCAGAATTAGCTATCTTAGAATTCTACCAGGAAAGCTTTATGCCCCTGATCAGTAGCACTCAGTCATCTGGTGTTGATCCTTAGGAGTGTGCACTGGGACTGGACCTTACTATTAAAAATAGATCCACAGCACTCCTTTTTCTGGTAATGTCAGGTGAAGTCTCTGAAAAGAATAAAAATATGCTAAAGAAGCTATATTAAATTTCACCTCAAAACAGTTAAGAACTGAAAAGATAGTGTGAAAGCTCCAAGCCAGTTTCAATTGAAAGCCTATGGACCAGACAGGTAAGAAATATAGAGAAAGCTGTTTTGTCTAAAGATGTTTGCCAACAAAGTATGCTTAGCTTTTGCTCAGAAGTATCGAGGAATGAGATAACAGATCAAGACCTTCCGAGGTAGGGACAATTACTGGCTTTCCTGCCTGTTTGAAGCTGGAAATCCGAAGAAGCATTCTGCTAGAAGAGTGAATCAGAATTAATCCTCCAGCCCTAATCCAGATGACTATAAAGAAAAGGTACCACAGTCTGCCTTTCCCAGGGATGCATGATGTTAGTGAGCCAGGAATTTGTTTAAGGTGATTCGTGATTGATAGTGTCCTTGAATGCTTGGCAGAAGCAAAATGCTTCTCTGATGAATGAAGGACAAGTTCAAACTAGACCTCAGGGAACCTACCACAAATAGTTTTTTAACATGTTCACAATGGGGCTGTAATTCATATGTCTCGCTGCTGGTTGGCTTAAACCACTGGCAGTACATGCATGACTGTCCTGTGCTTGACTGTACCGATTCTACCACCAATGGTAGGCAACTACCACTTGACAAAACAAGAACAAACAAAGAAAAAAAATCCACTTCTCTGCCCAGACTTCAAATATTAGGAACATAAAGCATAGACTTAAAAATATCTCTAATCATGCCACATTTAGAAAATAAATGGCGATGTTGGAAATATTTTTAGGGACTGGGAAATTGACAGATTAAAAGATTTGAAACAAGAACCAAATAGAACTTCTAGACATTCATTGAGCAATATGATAATCAGCCACATGTAACTATTTAAATTTAAATTTATCAAAATTAAATTTTCAAGTTGTCAGTCACACTAGCTACATGTGGCTAGTTACTGTCTTATTAGACAGCACTGACTATTATAAATATTTCTGTCATAGGGCAAGGGGTTTAGCTCAGTGGCGCCATGCCTGCCTTGCAAGAACAAGGTCCTGAGTTCGATCCCTGGTACCACAAAAAAAAAAAAAGTCTGTCATGATAGGAAGTTCTGTCAGACAGCATAATTCTAGACCTTTAATAGCCAAAATTTTTTAATTAATATGGTATTGGTAATATATGTTAGGTGCAGCAGAGTAGAGAGTTTAGAAATTGGATAGATCAGAAAAGTATCTACAATGCAGCAAAGAAAACAAAAAAGATAAGAAATAAAGGAATAAAAAAGGTATGTGCTATAGCAAATATATTGAGATAATATGTATGTTTAATGAATTCCTGAAAGAAGAAGAGAAAGAGAATGGGAGAGGAAATGTTTAGAGATGATGACTACAATTTCTAAAACTTATTCTAAGACATATACACAGATTGAAAAGACCCAGATAATTCCAAGTAAATAATTCTTTCCTAGACGCATTATAGTAAATCTGCAAAAAACCAAAGTAAACAAAATGAAATGGACACTTTTCTGGACAAAAGTAACTTAGTGGGCCAGGGATTTAGCTCAGTGGCACCACGCCTGCCTCACAAGCGCAAGGTCCTGAGTTTGATCCCCAGTACCAAACAACAACAAAAAGTAACTTAGAAAATTTACTGAAGAAGAAAAAGAAAATCAAAAAGTCCAATAACTATGAAAGACATTGAATTAGAAACTTAACCAGTCTAGATGGTTTCACCAGTGAGTTTCACCAAACATTGAAGCAAAAAGTAATTCCAAACATATACAGACTGTCCCAGGGAGTAGGGAAAGATGAAATAGTTGTTCATTTTATGACGCTTGCTTAGCCTGGTTAAGACCTAACAGTGTCATGCAGTGTTCGGTAAATTTAGCTACTAGCCCTTGGCAAGTGAAAAGAGTAGAATACATTCAAATTTCATTTATATAAATAAATAAATACAGAGTCTGCCAAATATATATGTATACTTCAGGGAAAGAAAAACTTGTATAAGTATTTTAATACTAAATTTATTGAGACATCATGAGATTAATCCAAGTTACCTTTGGCTTCCACAGTTACAAGAGGTGCTTAAGTGGTGGCCATTAGCTTTCAGACATTTATTAGTATGGAAAACTGCTGCTTGAGTAACCTTAGTCATTGAGATTGCTGCACATGCATTTTCAGTTTCTTCTCAAGGGCTGGCAGTGTAGTGGATTTTACTGCAATATATGACATCCTTTAGGGTCCCCCATATGAGGGTAACATTATCTGTTGAAAAAACATCATACTATTTTTCTTTTCCTGAAGTGTGTATACATTTTTTTGGCAAACTCTGTATGTATATTTTACTAGCACAAAGGATGTGTAGCACATACAGATAATAGCCCAATAAGTAATATTCATTGTTATAAATTCTATATGGCCAGTTGATTCTCACAAAATATTACAGTTGATTTTTCTGGAACTTTTGTATACATAGCCAATTTATGGTTGTCATGCTGTCACGATTTGACAAATGGAACTGTATCCCTAATCTCTTTTCCCAGTAAATTTGTCACTATTTAATCCAATAGTAATAAACTGTTTATAAGTATTTCTCACCCATATCCAGAATACATTCATAAAACTGAAACCCCTTTCAGCTTTACCTGAGAATCAACTTTGATTTATAGCATTTTCTGATTTTCATGGTGTGAATATCTCACTATTGCTGATTTCACACCACCAACATGGCACCCCTAAACTGTTAATTATTAAATCAGTTATATTAAGAAGGGAAAAATATTTAAAGCCTATCACTTCATAATTATTTAACTATATTTTACTATTATATATTCTCCTGATGTTATTTATGTTTAAATGGGAGTTCAACTAATCATGTTGACAATCAAGATTAATCATGACAATTCAAAAGATAAATAATAAATGAGTTCAAATATTGTTCTGAAACACACTGGCAGTTACCTTAGAAATAGACTTCTCTGAATCTTCACCTAAAATGAATAGATTAGTACAGATAATTAGTGATTCTTTATTTCTACTCTGGCTACCTTTGTAGAAAGGACATATCTTACATATCAGTATGCCATTAAGTAAGTTTTTCTCTGACACCCAAAATTTCTTTTAAAAAATTTTTTATTTTTGGTACCTGGGATCGAACTTGGGACCTTGTGCTTACAAGGCAGGTGGTGGACCCACTGAGCTAAATCCCTGGCCCTCTAAAATTATTTTTTAAAAGAATTAACCAAAATAGTATTTCTTAATTATTGTTATGTATAGTAGTTCATCCTATGGGATACATTGTGAAATGGTCTTTATGGTTTTTCATGACACCGGATATATTTTCCTGTATTCTAAAATGTGAGCTATAATTGAATAATTAAATACAACCCATTTATGTACTTATTTTTACACTACTGTTGTCTTTTAATATGCCTTTGTTAAAGTTGGACCAAAAAGCTTAGGTCACCTTGACATCTCTGATGCATCCATTCTATGCCTGCCATAAAGGTAATTTGTTTTGAGGCTGTTCTTTCACATACCAGAAATTATAAAAGATTGTGCCACAGTTTAATGATACAGCTTTGTACATGTATTCTAATGGGGAAATGGGGATATCCAATCAGACTGAGGTAAAAATATATTATGTCTAGGACTGAACTTTTTTAATGTGTACATTTTTAGAAAAAGTCATTACTACATTAGCTGGCTGTCTGGAAAATGAGAATCAAAATGCCCAGAAGATTGGAGCAGCTGCACTTTGGGCTCTGGTTTATAATTATCAGAAGGTTAGTTGTTAAAATCATTGTTATACCTGGAATGGGGAGGGAAACAACTAGTCTTTTAGGATGCCTTGAAAAATGTCAGAGGACCATCCAAAAAAAGAAAAGTGAAACCAAAAACCCCTGTTCTTTTTGTTCATTCATCTAACTAGTTATCTGTCAGTGGAAATCTTTTTCATTTAATCATTTCATCAAGATGTCACATTTCAGAAGAATATGTTCTATGAGTTTCCCTCTTAAATTCAAGTTGATTTGCCATTTTGTTCCAGTTTTAATGTAGATTATTTCTTCGAAAACAAGGCCAGGGAAAATACATCTTGACATAAAACTAAATCACAAAGCTTTTTTTTCCACTTACATGATTTGCCTTTCTCCTGTATATTTCATCACTAAATTTAAAATTTGCTCAGCTTTTGATGACTATAGCAAAGGACCTACCCAAAGGGAATGACAGCTCCTCCCTCTCTCTCTTCCCCCCTCCCTCCCCC
>NW_004624806.1:11278405-11289856 GCF_000247695.1 Heterocephalus glaber
TCCAAGGTACTTCTTAGAAGTTGTCAAATTTATTTCAAAACAGATTTTTGTAATATGCTTTCTATATCCTTTTAAATTCTGTAAAATCTGTGGTAATGTTGCCTAGATCTTGATATTGTAATTTAAAAATGTATAATTGATATTGTATAATAGAAAGAAAAGGTCTAAAGAAGTAGGGGAAGTGGGAGAGGTATGGGAAATGAAAGAAGGGAAAAGAAAAAATATGAGAAAAGAAAATTGGAAACAAAGTCTTTGCAAATAGGGAAGGGTGGGGGGGATGAAGGGAGGGCAGGGGAAGGGGAAAAAATAAGAACCAAGATACTCATGTAACGGTGCAAGATCCCAATGATGAATGTAACTGTATTTTAGCCCTAAAATGTACCAATAAACTTAATGAAAAAAAAAACACTGAGATTTTATCTTACTCCAGAAGAATGCCTATCATCAAAAACTCAAAAAACATGCTGGTGAGGTAATGGGGAGAAAACCTTTTTGCATTGTTGGTGGGATGAAAACTAGTACAACCACTTGGAAAAAAAAGATGGAATGTCTTCTAAAAGCTAAAATAGAAATTCCATTTTACCCAACTATACCTCTCCTGAGTATCTTCCCAAAGTAGTAAAAGACATATTACAGTGGTACATGCATACCCATGTTTATAGTAGCACAGCTCACAACAGCTAAATCTTGGAAGTGGTCTATATTGTCCATGAACAGATGAATGGATAAAATGTGTTATTTATACACAATGGATACAATACTAGTCAGCCATGTAGAATGATAAATTTCAGTCATTTATAGGAAAAATGGATGTACCTTCACCCCACAATGCTAAGTGAAATCAGACAGAAGGTTAAATATTACAAGGTTTCTCTCATATGAGAAACCCAAAGTAAAAACAATTTAAACAACAAAGTATATATAAAGTATAATTTAAATGTTATAAAATTTAAAGTATAAATAATTTCAATTTAAAAGATAGACCATAGAAACCAAGGAGATTGTGTGGAGATGGGAACAGGACCTGGGAACAGGAAAAGTCTAGGCAGGAGGTGAAGGGAAGAGGCACTAAAAAGAATGAAGATACATCATGTATGTATTAATTCCCTAAAACAAAGAATTACTGTGTATCACAAACATACTGATAAAAAACAGGTGATATATACATTTGTACACATTTAGGGAAATCTTTTAGAAAATTGTTTACTAACTGGATTGCAGTTCACAAGAAAAACACTTTATTAAAGTGCTATTAGTAAACTATCAATAAAGCCATTTGGTGTTATTTAAACTGGAAGTATGAGGACAAGATATGTTACATATTGAAATGGAAATAGGTAAATGTAGTGCCTAAGAATTGTTGACTGTTTTATTTTTGTTTTAGGAACAGGGTCTTACTACAGAGTCCAGTCTATCCCAGAACACACTACGTTGCCCAGGCTCGTCTGGAACTCAGCAATCCTCCAGTCTCTGCCTCCCAAGTGCTGAGATTACAGGCATGCACCACCACTCCCAGCTGAGAATTGTTGATTAAAGTTCTGAAAAGTAACCTTAGGGGAGCCCAGAAATTTCAAAGCAGCCCAGGTTAATCTGACGAAATGGACATGCCAATCATTCTGGAAAACTCACCAATTCTAAGAGAGTAATCTTAAGAATTATCTTTCTCTTTTCTTCTAGTTTATTATGTTCCATACCATTGTCTTTTCTCTTAGTTTATTATGTTCCATACCATTTTAAAAAAATATTTCCTCATAACCTCTTACTGATGAATAACTTCCAGAGTTTTTTTCTGTCCTAGGCCCTATTCTCAGAACTTTCATTATTTAATCTATCTTCTCTAAAATGCTACTATTATCCTTACATGGAGAATACATGGAGATTCAGAGTTGTAATTTGCTCATTGCCTATGCTGGTGAATAGTTGAGATTGTAACCTAGCTAAAAAGCCTGATTTTTCTTAACTGTCAAGTTATACTTCCCCCACACCGCTCATTGAAATATTTGTCATTGTATTTGGATGCCTTATAATCTCTTTGGAATGAGGAAGGATTGTAGTCACCCTCCCCAGGAGTAATGGTAATATCATGGGGACATTTGTAACTCATTATCAAGGGTTAGGGTTAGGGTTAGTCATGATTATTCAAATTCGCCTTCTCTGAAAGTTTTGCTACCAAGTGAGAACACTAACAAGTGGCAACTGGAAGGAAGCTGACAGGTTATCTGTTGATTTACTCATACTGAGTGAGGCAAACTAGCCTGTTTTTTCTACCCCACTGAAATGGTGGCTTATACAATTTTCAGAATTCACTGATTAATTTTCAAAAAGCAGAAACCACATTCTACTTCCCTAATCCTAACCCTGGTTTTGGAAGAGGACATGAGTAGCAGAATAGAGTTACTCTTAGCTGAATCCTTTTCCTCTCTAAAAACTTTTCAGTTTTGTTTTTATAAAACTGTTGTGCTTTTCTATAGCATTGTAAAAAGAATGGAGTGAAAAATAGAAATTAGCCTATTTTACTCCAAATTACCAACTTTCCTTTGTAGTGTTAAATAAACTCACCTATAGTAATTTTCTATGATTAGGCATTGTGGCTTCACCTTGTCTCCAATTCCTGAGGTGACTAGAGACCCAAATCTGCTTCTTGATCAGATTTGCAGAATGGTGGATAAGAGTAATGATTAGTATCTCACCTTTGGCCATAGCCATGTCAACCTGTAGTTGCCTCAGTAAATGGGGGAGCATGAGGTAGTAGTTAAGAGTGAAGTGTGCTGGAGTCCTGTGGATCTGGAATCAGCCATGTCCCCACCATTGCAACCTGTGGAAACCCTAGAATGGGCTCTTCACCCCTAACTGGAGACAAGGATACCTACCCTGTAAAGTTGTTGAGAGAACTAAGTGCTTAACCCAGTACCTAGTGCACAGTTGATTATCCCTTAGATATTATCAATGATTAATATAAAAGTCTCTCCAAATCCTGTCTCTTTATTTAAAACATTAAATCTATTCTTGCAAACCTGTTCTTTTTGGGAGAGGGATGTGCTGTAAAGTGTACTATGCTGTCAAAATTAAGGTTCCAACATTCTAAAGGATGTCTGCACTACCGAAATGAATGTTGAAGGTATTGCAGATAGCTAAGTTAGTTAGAAATTATTATAAGGCATTTAGACAAAGCTGGGCCCTCAGCATAGAAAAACAATTGAGACACATTCACTGGTTAGTATTATAAAAAGAAATGAGGTACTACTTCTTCTAGAGTAGTGATTGTGTACATGATTTGTTTTCCCATTTGATCCCCATTTAATCAATATTACCTGGGTGACTGTACTTGTAATCTTACTGGTTGGTCATAGTTTTGTCCCACCTCATGCCCACCTTTCCATTGGGTTTTGTAGTTTTGTTTCACCTTGAATCCACCTCACCTTATGGCTTTGCTCAATAAAATGCCTTTGAAAAGTGGGGTGAGCAGAAAACCCATTTTCCAATCCCCCTTCTGTCTCACCTAGACAGAAGCTATCTTTCAATGAATTTTTCCTACTCTTAACCTCCATTGTTCCTAGAATTCATTCTTTGATTTTAGAGAACACGAACTCGGGTCTCAGATATCTATTAGGTTTGGTAGTTATATCTATTCCGTCTATATCAAGGGCACTGGGTACAAGCATTAAATATGCATAGGTGATTTAGTACATTTTATTCTTCTGCTTATCAGGTTGTCCTGATTGAATATTAGTTGCTGAATATTGCTTTCTCTATTTGACTAGAAAAATAGAAAATTCAGGAAATTATAACTTTACTAGACAAAAGAAAAATCTTAGCTTCAAGAATGCACCACTCTGAGAAGACATTTCTTCTATCTGTTGTTAACTTACTGTGATCCAAGAGTAAGGGAAATCAATGATAAAATGCTGTTTATTCTATTAACTAAGGAAACTTAGTTTGGGGAAGTTAGCTTTCATTTTTCCTGTGTTAAAAATGATTCCTTATAGATAAATTCTTATACAATTCAAGTAATAAATCATGTGGAACTGACTGAGAATATGCTGGGCCTTGAGGCTCAGAATGTACAAAAGACTGTGCCAGGACCCCAGGAATTCTGAGATTTGGCAACATCATACACAAAGAGCTCAGTGTGATCCTGTTTTAAATGTTCCCAATGTTTATATTGAATTTTGTTTGCTCCTTCTGTGTCTGAAAAATCTGTTTCAGAAAAAAATCTTTCTTTTTCAGAACATTGTTTTATAAAATGTCCTATGGTAGCATTCAAAAGACCCCCTTTAATTTTGCTTAAAAGTCAAAATATGTGTTTTAATATAGACTCTAAGGGAAACATTTTTCATACACTTCTTCCTTTACACTAGCATTTTTACCTGCCCCGCACCCCCAGCTGCCAGTGGTTGTGCCCCTTTGGCATATCTGGTTTCCATTTGAATTCATCTGGGTGGTGATACTCAGCATTCTGGTAGCAGATTGCTTACAGTTCTGTGTAAGTTCTGAAAACATTTTTTAAAGCTCTTTATTAGAACATTCATGCCTAGAACATTTAGCTTACCATAGAAAGAAATAGGTTATAAATGGAACTTACAATTTTTGTTTTCTGGTCATGTTCATGAAGATTCTATTGTGAATCAGTTTATGGATATATTCTTGGTTTGATATTGAGTTGCTATGGTTTATATCTAAAATGTCTCCCCAAAATCCTATGTGTTTGGAAAGTGATGGATCATGGTGGCACTACACTCATGCGTGCCTTAATACACTGATGAGTTCATTGCTGACTTGCTGTTAGGATATGGGGCCTGGTTAGAGGTGGGTAACTAGGGCATGACCTGGAAGGGTGTATTCTTGTTGCTGGCTCTTTCCTTCTCTGTCTCCTTCCTGGCTACCATGGGTTAATCAACTTTCCTCTATCATACTCTTCCACCATGCCATTTCTTTCTTTGAGCCAGCCAGCCATAGACTGATCCAACTGGAAACTATGATCCAAATAAGCCTCTTTTCCTTTCCTTTAAGTTTGGAGTATGGACTATTTTTGTCCCAGTAATGGGGAAATGACTAATAAAGAAAGTTGGTGTCAGGAGTGGGGATCATTGATGAGATTATACCTGATCATGTGGTTTAGAAGCCTTTGGAACTGGTTTATGGGAGAAGTTTGGAAAGATTTGAGGATGCCTGCTAGAGAAGCCTTAGAATGCTATAAGCAAAGATTGAAGAAAGATTCTTGTTGGAGCTTGGACAGTAATGTATGGCAATGCAGATGTTAAAGGCTGGGTTCATGAAGTTTCAGTTGGGAATGAAGACTTCACTGAAAACTAGACAAGAGGCCATGCATGTTCCATTCTGGCTAAGAACTTGTATTCATTTTTCCCATGCCTTAAAGATGCTTTATGAGGTTGAATTTACACTTGATCTTAGCCAGAAGGCCGAGAAGCGATTATGAGGATGAATTTAAAGATGAGGGACTAATTAATCTGGTAGAAGAAATTTCAAGGTAGCCCACCATTAGGCAGTGGCTAATGTTGACTGCTTTTACCCAGTTCTATAGTGAGAAACAGAAGGACAAAACAGAACCAAAAAATTTCTAGAAATGTTTATAGTTTTGCCAGAAAGAAAGCACCTGTAAAGTTGAGGCAAAAGAGAGCATGGTGACTAAAAAGACAGCATTAACAAGAAGTCAAATACTATCTGGAGGAAAGAAAAGACTCCTGGAGGATATCTCAAGAAATGGCCAGACCCCACCCATCACAGGCTCAAGGGTATAAAAGGTAAACTTCTTTGAAAGAACTTGCTTTCAGAAGAGAGCCCCAGAGTACAGAGTGCTTTGCTTATTCAGGACCGCCTAAGGAAGTGTTTCCCAAGTTCAGCCATTCAGGCACTCAGAGGCCTAGGCAGCTGTGCTCCAAGAGGCCCAGGCTACTGCTCAAGCTGGTGGTAGACCTTGGTGTCATACATGTGGTGCCAGCTTTACAGATAAGCAAAATGCAAGGGTTACAAGGTTAGGGAGGCTTCCACCCAGATTTCAGAAGTCTTGAGAACCCAGACAAAAAGGTATGACAGGGTCACAGTCCCTGCCAGGAGTCCATAAGACAGTGATGTTTGAAGCTGTGAGCATGAACCTGAAGGTTCAGTGGAAACCCCAGGAAATCAGAGATGCCAAGATTATAGAATGTTGTCTGTTAAGGAAAGTTGCAGGCATTGTGCAGTGCCAGACCAACAGAGAAGCCCTGAGGGCTGCGAGCAGCAGGGCCTCAGGGGCAGAGCTGCTCAGGCCCTTTGGAGCTCGTATTTCACCACAACCTACCTGGAGTGCTAGATTTAATGTTTCTCCCATTGGATGTCAATCTTGCTTTAGTTCAATTCATTCTATCCCCCTATTCCTTCCTTTTGAAATGGGAATGTTTACCTTGTGCATTGTATATTGGAAGTATTTGACTTTTTACAAGGGCTCACAGCTAATAGTTCACTTTGAGTCTCAAAGGAGATGTTCTGGACCTTTTGGCAATGGTGAAACTGTTAAGACTTTTGGTGACTCTTAGAAATGGACTAAATGTATTTTACATAGTGAGATGGGTGTGAGCCCCTTGAATGTTATGGTTTAAATCTAAAATGTTCCCCAATAGTCACATGTGTTTGGAAGGTGATTGGATCATGGAGGTGCCCACTGATGAGTTCATAACTGACTTGCTATTAGGGTGTTGGGCCTGGTTAGAGGCTGGTCACTGGAGGATGACCAGGAAGGGTGTTTGGCCACCGATCCTCTTCTCTCTGTCTATTCTTCTTTTCAGCTATTCTTTTAGGAACTTTCTTCTGACATGTTCTTCTACCATGTCTTTTCTGCCTTGGAGTCAGCCAAACATGGACTGAACCCATTAGAACTGTGACCCAAATAAGCCTAGCTTCCTTTAAACTCTGGGTGTTGAGTATCTTGTCCCAGGGATGGGAAAGTGACTAATACACTAGTGTTAACTTTTAACACCTGGTTTAAAGCTACATTTTATATCTGTTAGGAAAAGCTATGGTTTTATGGAGGTGAAGGTCCAAAATAATTATGGATTCAGTAAAAGTTTCTTTTTCTTTTTTCTGTTTGTTGTTCTCCACACCTAGAAACTCATCAGTTCATAGCCAACAGTGTCCTCTGGGACTCATGTGCCTGCTTTCTCTTTCAACACTTGTTTCAACAAGTTACATCATGAACATCAGAAAGGAGAAAGGGTAGAAAAGGGCCTCCCCCACTGTCCACTGTCTTTTTAGGGAGACTTCCCAAAAGGCCATTTCACCAACACTCACATCTTCTTGGACAGAACATAACACATGGTCACTCCCACCTGCAAGGGAGTCTAGGAATTGTAGTCTCTCAGTGGACACACTGCCACATCCTGTAACACAGGCTGCAAGCAGAGAAGGGTTAGGCATTGTTTGGTTAGGAAATCTCTAGATGCCATATGGGTGAATGTTCCATCTTTATTTAAGAGAAAACTGTGGTATTATTAAGGATGAAAGTATTTTTCTTCCAAATAAAAATAAGAAAGATTAGATGCTTACTGTATTTATCCAATCTGCATTAGATTGTGCTTAGTTCTAGTTGCATCCAGGGAAAGAAGGATGACTTTTCAGTGTGAAGATCACTTTTCTCCAGTACCTATGTGAGGTTTATCCTCATGAAATGGTATTATCAACAGTCAGGCTGAGCTTGGAGAAATGATACTGTTGCAGTCAGGGTTTGCAAGGGAATAGATTTAATACAGGACACACAATTTATAGGATTATTTTTATAATATTCACCCAAAAAGTCAAATGCAGAGGACTGCAAGAGATCTGTCCACATGCTAGCAACCCAAAGAATTCAGCTGAAGAATTCAGCCGAGGCCCTGAACCCCATGGCAATGTCTTGTACAAGTCCAGCTAAAGGCCTATAGCCCAAGACAATGTCCTCCGTTCATCCAGCCAGAACCGTACAGCCCATGGCAGTGTTTCATGAAAGTCTGTATCAAGGGTTTGCACTGGAAGGCCCAAAAGCCAGTGGCAGAAGCTAGAAGTCTGTGCTGGTGGGGTGCAGGGTCTGTGCTACCAGGCTGAGCAATCTGCACTGGAGCCAGAAAGCAATGCTCAAGGTGAAGACCAGAGCTTCCCTGGCAAGAATAGCAGCCATCCCCAGCTACAGCGAGAACCCGAACGCTTCTGATGATGAGAACAGTCGAGTTAGTATCAGGAAAATCAGCTGTACCAAGCTTCTCCAGGAAAAATCAACAGTGTACAATCTTCCCCTCCAGTTCTCCTTTTATGCCATTGACAACAATTCTCAGGTAAGTCTTCCACACCCAGAACCACGCTGACTCAGTTCAGCTGGGTGTTCCAAGTTGACCATTAGTTAATCCACCACAGAGACTGAGAGGACAGAGTAGTAAGTCTGAGTATACTCCAAGAATTCTCAGAGACAGTAACTTAAAATTTTTTGGTTCATTGAAAAATTGTTAGAAATTTTTTTTTAAATTCACCACTAGTGTTTTTTTCAAATATGTAAACATGTGTTCATTCACCAATCCTTTGATGAAGGGCCGAGGGCTCTTTGAATTCATTTATTTTTTCTGGTCATAAATCACACTTAATGAGTTTGGATAATTTCCAGTTTCAATTTCTGGAAGTGGAGCAAAAACTAATGCACTTATTAAGCAATCCGAACTGACTTCTTTCAGATTTTTAAAAAATCATTTTCTATAAGAATTTTTTTCCAGATCTCTACAATTTTTGACTTTCTTTTGTAGTTAACTCTCCACACCAGATCCAATAGTGATCTGTAAATGACTCCTTGTTACCAGTTCTTTGCAAAGCATTTAACTTTGTTCTTAAAGAAACAATTGGTTTTTTCCCTGACCTCTGTCAGTATTATTTTTAGAAACATCTAAAGTTACAGTAACAAGTCTAAGTAGTATAAATGATTTAAGAATTCCTCCAGCAAGAGCTTAATAAACATGAAGCTCAAAAGGCAGAGAAGGTGTTCCATAACCCTCCCAACAATGTTCATGTGTTCTGGGTTTGGATAGTATGTTTTATTGGAGAAAATTCAGACAATCATTTAATCATAGCAGATCTGTTCTATGGGGACTCAATTTTTCTGTGAGCTTTTGAGGCTTTTTCAAACTTGGAACTTTGCTTTGTTTGTGCGATTATTCCTCAACTGGCTCCCTGTTATTAAAACAAAGATTGTGTGAGAATATGTTTACTTGATCAGGAGTTATCCTCGATTCACTTTTCACCCTAATACCCTCTTTAGATTCTCTTGCTTGCTTATTCAGGCCTTTTTTTCTCTGACTTCTCAGGTTTAATTCAACTTCCTTTCTCCAGTGTCCTACCCACTTTGTTTCCATTTCTGCCTATTGTAAAAGGCCAAAAGGAAATATCACCTTTCCCATGAAGCTTTGTCAGGTTCCCCAGCTGGGAAGAAATTCTATATTGTCTGAGTTTCTGCAACTATTTATTATTTTAAAAACATGTTATATCACTTAGCCCTTTTGCTCTTGTGTTATTCTGGTTTTCATTTAGTCATTTTCCCCACCACCTCCATACAGACGTGACCTTTGATTGAGTTGAGAACTTCCTGCTTCTCATAATGCCCTGAGTAAAGAAGATGCCTAATTTATATTTATTTGAATGAATATTAAAATGTCTTATTAGTAAAAGCTACAAAATTTTCAGTATGTTAAGGTCAAATATTAGATTGATTTTGTCAAAACATACAGAACCATAAGTGTTTCTTTTATAAACTTAGAATAGGTTTTTCTGTCATGACCTTAAAAAGAAAAAAGCAAAAAGTACTGCTTTAAAGTATTAGATTTTTAGAATTTTTTAATTCTGTTGAAAAAGAAAAAAATAGTATTTTAGCTATGATTTGAAAATGTAACCAATGCTAACAAGAAGCAAAGACGTCAGTCAGAGTTTCAGGATCCACTGCATACTGGGACTCTTCCTTGGAATATTCTTTTTGGAAGTAGAGTATAGTATCCTCTTTTTGAAAATTAATCAATGAATTCTGAAAAGTGTATAACCCACCATTTCATCAGAGTAGAAAAAACAAAGGCCAATTTGCTTCATCCAGGATGTGTAAATCAACAGATAGTCAGCTTCATTCTAGTTGCCACTTGTTGTTAGTGTTCACACTTGGCAGCAAAACATCCAGAGACAGTGAATTTGAATAAAGTAAACATGACTCTGTTTTCTTTGCACAGAAAGACAAGGAACAGGAGCCAATGCCAAAAAGAAACTCCTTTACATTCTTTCCTTAAGTTCAACTTAATAAAAACTGTTGCTAAATCTTGTTCTCTTGGTGCCTCTGCATGAGAGAATGATGTCTTTAACTGTATCACATTAAATATTTCATGCTTATTTCTTAACCATAGCTGAGAACACAGCTCTATCTGCAAGAATGAGGACACTGCATTTCTTGTGTGATCAGTTTGAGTTTAGACTCAAGTGGAGAAGCTCTAAATGTAGAGTCTAATTCACAACTGGTAGATTCAACATGTATGGGATCAATTGTGTATGATTTAAAGATTTGAAATGGCCAAGGGTCTGGAGTTGGTACCAATGAGGATGGTGAATTACCAGGACTGCTGATCTTTCTTCTAAATTTCACTTCTTGGATGTGTTGACCCTTAAAAGAAACTGAGGCACAGATTAAGAAATGAAGAGTTTATTTGGTCTGATCAGAGTTGTGACTGGGAACCACAAATTTTAGGCAGACTAAACATGTGCTCCAGGGTCCTACAAGTTTACAGGCAATAAAACCCAAATGTGGGGTGGGGGCATTACATCAGCTATTTGTCAAGAATTTAAATGTATTCAGGCAAGGTAGCAAGCTATCTTGTAGGAAAGGAATTGGGGTACTGAAAGAACATAAATCAGCTCTCATAAAGGGAGAGAGAAAAAAGATAAAAACAAACAAATTTGGGGGGAAGGAGGAGTTAGGGGGTGAAATCACCCTGGGGGTTATGTATAGGATTAGAATGTTCTGCTGGGCTCCCCCGCCGCCATCCCAAGCTCCTAGGGCAGAGAAGCTGAGCCAGTCCCAGCACCCAAAAGGAAGCTCCCCCACTGCCATCCCAAGCTCCTAGGGCAGAGAAGCTGAGCCAGTCCCAGCACCCAAAAGGAAGCTCCCCCACTGCCGTTCCAAGCTCCTAGGGCAGAGAAGCTGAGCCGGTCCCAGCACCTGGAAGGAAGCTCTCCTGCTGCCATACCAAGCTCCTAGGGCAGAGAAGGTGAGCCATTCGGGTGCCAGAAGCACCCCTCCCCCCATCCCGTGGAAATGAGAAGACACATAAACAAGCCTCAAAAACAGACTTCTGGATCACCTACAGCAACCCCAAAGGGGAACAACATGGAACAATCTGATACTCAACCACCTGGACTCTCTGAACTGGCAACAAAAGAGGATCTGGGAAAAATGAAATCAGAAATAAT
>NW_004624806.1:11292806-11307975 GCF_000247695.1 Heterocephalus glaber
ATATTGTGTAACAGGAAGAAAAGGTCTAAAGGAGCAGGGGAAGTGGGAGGGGTAGGGGAAAGGAAAAAAAGGGAAAAGAAAAAATATGAGAAAAGGCAAAAAATGGAAACAAAGTATTTGCAAATATGGAAGGGTGGAGGTGGTGAAGGGAGGGCAAGGGAAGGGGAAAAAAAATGAACCAAGATGCTCATGTCATGGTGCAAGTTCCCAATGATGAATGTAACTGTATTTTATACTGAAAATGTACCAATAAACTTAACAGGAAAAAATTTTTTAAAAAAATAAAGAATATTCTGCTGTAGTGAAAACTATACCTCTCAGCATGTAAACTATAGGATATAGGAAATTTTTGGCTTGAATTGGGGTAGAGTTCAGTATGTGCTAGAGAAATAACCTCCAACTTGCATAGGGTCAAAATCTTATTTGGAGATAGTTGCGACTGAAAACTTGTCTCTTGTGTCCTCTTCAGCGTAGCATCTTGGAGCACCTCAATCTGCCTCTGTTTGACTTTAATTTTTCCACATCTAGGAAGAGAATGGCGAGACACCATCTGGGTCACAGGGTACTCTTGTAACCACTGTGTGTTGTGGGCATTGGGATGTCTTTGTTTCAGATGAGGAGACAACCAAGCAAGGACATGTGAAGGAAGATAGAAGACCTTGGCCGTCTGCTCTTGCTTCTCTTGCTTCTCTCAGCCATTGCCTCTGGCAGTTGGGGCCTGGTCCAAGTGTGCTCATGAACAAACTTTAGGCAGCAAAATAGAACCTTGTGCTTGTGAGCTTAATGTGAGATAGTCTCACTGGTCTCTGTTAGGTGCTTCTGTGCCTTGCCATTTCAGACCCCAGGTCTAGGCTCTGCAGTTTCCAAGTGTCTCTTGCTAATGCTTCTCACTGAGGGACCAAAGGTTAAGGATCTGACAGTGTGGATGGCAGAAGGAGTAACTGGTGTGTGGGACACTCTCCTGTAGCCTTATTCACCACCACTTCCTCCCACTTGGTCTGTCTGGGGCTCCTATGAATAGGCTAAGAGGGTGCTCACAGGGGATATGGACCTCACTGGCTAAAATTATAAGACATTTGAGGAGTATGTCCATTTCAAAAGGAAAGTAACATGCTTTAAATATGCTTAAAAATATTGAAACAGGTAAACCATGAATTTAAAAATTAGTCAAAGTCATGGAAAGAAATGAGGGAAGAAATTTAAAAAACTCTAAACAAGAAAACATATAAAAATAGAAAATTTGATGTACAACAGATATTAAAGTTGAAATAAAGCATACAATAGTAGAACAAATAACAGTAAATACATCTAATAATGGATTAGAAAATAAGATTCAGGCATTCTCTGAGAAGTAGGTGTATACTAAATAGAACAATAGCATAACACTAAACTGGAACCAATCCAAATGCCTTTCAGTAGAAGAATGGAAAAAATGTGATGTATTTAAGCAATGAAATACAGTATTGCTCAATAATTCCCATTATTGATAAGTACAATATCATGGATAAGTACCACAAACATTAAATTAGAAAGAGAATTATGCACAGAAAGAGTTCATACAGATGATTCCACTTCTGTAAGTTCAATAATAGTCCAAAATAATCACTGGTGATAGAAGTCATAATAATGTTTCTGGGACAAATTACCTGATGCCCACAACTTAAAGGAGGATAAGTTTAATTTGGCTCAAAGTTGCAAAGATTTGAGTTCATAGTTGGCTGGTGCAAAGGCAAAGAAACATTATGGCAGGAGGGTGTGGAGGAGTAAAGCTGCTCACTTCATTACAACTGGGAATCAGAGCACAGGGGATGAGCACCAGTGAGAGATGTACCTTCCAAATGTGTGCCTCAGTGTGCCTTCTCTAACTGGGTTCCCCCTCCTAACAACATACTGAGCTTTGCACATCCTAAATGAATAGTGTATTGCATAGCCCTTAGCTGGCCCATGATCCAGTCACTTCTCTATAAGTATCTTAACCCCCTCAAGTTGACAATTAAGCTTAATTCTCACAAATGATAGTTTATAGGTGGAGTAATTACTTCTTTTTTGTGTGTGTGTGGCACCAGGGACCGAATTTGAGACCTTGCGCTTTTGAGGCAGGTGTGGCGCCACTGAGCTAAATCCCCAGCCCAAGGTGGAGTAATTACTGCAAAGAATATTAAGCAACTATGATCTTCAGAGCTCATCTGTAATATCCTATATTTTTATCTAGGTTATGGTAATAGGTTTATGCTTATGTAAAAGTCTTATTTGTTCATGGTATTATGTGCATATTCTAATTCAGTAAAGCATTGGACAAAAATTAACTCTGGATAATGTATCAACATGATGGACATTAGTGAGCAGGGAACAAAGGATCAAAGACAGTGCTATATTGTTATTAGGTTAGGGAAGGTAGACGTTACTTATTTTTTAGTATGAAAGGTAGAAAAGAAAACAAAAAGAGGGACAAATTAAAAGAATAAAGATGACAAATTTATCAATATATTATCATTAGAAGTAAATGGTGAAAGATAAACTTGAGAGGCTGAATTTTAAAATTCTAAATATATGTTGTTTAGAAGACTGGAATATAAAGATACAAAAACAAATATAGCCAAAATAAGTTGCTGTTATTATCAACTGATATTAACATAGAATAAAATTGTAAGATAAGAGTAGATGAAAAAGATCCCAGTAATGAGAAAAGATCTAACCCATCAACACATGGGAATTTAAATTGTGCACACATCTAATAAAATAACCTCAAAATAGAGAAAGCTACAGATGAATTACCAGAAATAACTGACAAGTCTGCCATCACAGGAGTAGGTTCTAATACATGCTCTTGATTACTGATAGGTCAAACGGAAAAACTCAAAAAGAATATGGAAAACTTGAACAATATAATTGATAACCTTGATCTAATGGAGTTCTACAGAACACTACTACTAAAAATGAAAGAAAAATACACTTCCCTCAGTTCACATGAGGCATTTATAGTTGATCAAATATTAGGTAACAAAGAAAACCTCAATAAATTTCAAAGAATAGGTCCATATAAAACAAGAAGTCTTACCACCATGTAATTGAGTTAAAAATAACAAAAATATAAGAATAACTTCTTTACATATTTAGAAACTGAAATACTCACTTCTAAGTAGCCCAGAAGTTGAAGCAGAAACCACAATGGAAATTTACTGAATGATGATGAAAAGAGAATACTTAAAACATCTGTGAGATGCAGCATAAGTGAAAGTTCTCTCACTTTATCTTCCAAAGAAATATTTAGCTTTAAATCTGATAAAAAAGGAAACCTCAGTATTAATATAGAAATGTCTATTTTAAGAAGTTAAAAAAGGATGGAATAAACCTAAATTAAGTTGAAAAGAGATAATGAAAACACAAGAGAATTCAGTAAAATTAAACCAGACACAATATAGAAAGTCACAACAAAAATTAATTCATTGAATAAAGAACAGCAGATAAATTTCTGCTAAAAATGACCACCTGAAAAAGCAAAAGACACAAATTACAGTGGACCCTTGACTTATGAACTTGATTGGTTCCCAAGGGCTGGTTGTAACTCAAGTTGGTTGCAAGTCAACACAGCTGAGATCTGGATGTTTATCTGGGTACACACTATAGATAACAAGAGGCAGATGAATCTTCCCTTATCTTAATTAATATATGTTGTTTGTATGTCAGGTCAGTTGCAACTTGAGGGTCCACTGTTCATAAGAAAGGTAAAGGTAAACACAGCAGAGATTAAAGAGATACTACTACAATATTATCAAAATTCTATTACAAATTTGCATAAGTGAAGTAGATGTATTCTTAGAAAAATGCAATTTACTAGAAATGACCTCAAAAATAATAAACTCCAATAATCCTGTAGCTATTAAAAAATTGAAAGGGTAATTACAATTTTCCCATGATGAAAATACAAGATAGCTGGTTTTATAGGAAAGTTCCAAAAACATTCAAAAAGCAGACTCTCTCAGTTTTGTAAGAGGAAATAATCCCATTAAACTCTACAAGGACAGCGTGACTGTTAGACTAAGAGGACACTGAGGCAGCACAGGAATGGAAAGGTGCATCCTGTTCATTCACAAAGAGGAGAAAATCCTAAGTAAATGTGCATCACAAACAACACACACACACACACACACGTTTGTCTCAGCAAAGAAAATGTATTTGATTGCATTCTATTACAGACAATGATAAAATTAAAGGGATCCTTAACTAATAAGAAATATGTGTAAAAAATTTAAAGCAACAATATTCTAAATAAGGAAATAACCAAAGTATCTACTTTAAAAAGTTCTGTAAGGAGGCCCATTCTAATCAGTTTGGATTCATTTTATTTTTTTGGTACTAGGGGTTGAACTCTGGACCTTGTGCCTGTGAGGAAGGCAGCGAACCACTGAGTTAAATCCCCGGCCCTGGGTTCATTTTTATTGGAATCCTATGCAGTGTAATAAGGAAAATAGAATAGAAAACTAAAAGTTAAAAAGAAGAAATTAAATTATTATTTGTAGATAATATAATCACCTATGAAGGGAAGTACAAACAATTTAAGATAAATTTTTTTTTTCTGGTACCGGGGATTGAACTCAGGTCCTTGTGCTTGCACAGCAGGCAGCGAAACCACTAAGCTAAATCCCCAGCTAAGATAAATTATTTTAAAATTAAGTGTTTAGCAAGGTGACTGAATTCATAATCAATTGCATTTCTTCACACTATAAGCAATTAAAATATATTTAAAGAGGAGATATCATTTAAAGAGAAGAAATTGACAATGGTGAATATAATGCATTGAGTAATAAATCTAAAAGCATGCATGAGCTCTATCAGGAAAATTTTAGCTGTGTGTTAAGATCTCTCTCTGTCTCTCTCTGTCTCTGTGTCTCCCTCTCTCCTCTCTTCTCTCTCTCTCTCTCTCTGTCTGTCCAATGCTGGGGATCAAGCCCAGACCCTCATGCATTGGAACCAAGTGCTCTACCACTGAGTGACACCTCCCCCAAGCTCATTAAGACATATTTAAAAATGCACAAAAGTGTAGAAAGATATTATAGAAATAGAATGTTTCTGTAGAATTCAAAACAATTTTTTCTGAAGTTTGATGTGAGTGAATAAATATCTTGAGATAGCCCAGGGAATTTTTGAAGAGGAATTTTGTAAAGGAATGGTATCAAAATGTATTATATAAAATTACAGTAATTAATTAATGTAGGGATAAGCAAAAATATTTGTGGAGGTTGATATATAAAACTAATGTGACGTGACCCTACAATTTAGAAAGGAGGAACTACTTGATTAATAGGGTAAGAAAGAAATAATAGGGGAATGGTTGAATTTGGATTCATTGTTCCCAACATATGCAAAAATGAGTTCCAAAAGACTAAGAACTTATATGTCAAAAATAAAACACCAGCCCTCTTAGTATTTGCATTTGACTACTTTGCTTACTTCATACAAGTGAATCAAGCAGTATCAGTCCTACTGTCACTGGCTTATTTAACTTGGCATAATGTTTTGCAGGTTTACCATGTTACCATTTATGGCAAAATCCTCTTTTTGAGGCTGAATAATATATACTACATTTTCTTTATCCATTTGTCTGTAGATGGACAGTTAGATTGTTACTACATTAGCTATTCTGAATAACACAGCAGTAAACTCAGGAGTGCAAATATCTCTTGGTAATCCTAATTTAAATTGTTTTGGATGTAGAATTGCTGGATCACATGATGATTCTATTTTAATTTTTTGAGGTACTCCCATACTGTTTTCCACAGTGGATACAGCATTTATATTCCCTCCAACCATGTACATATGTTCTAGTTTTTCCTCCCTCTTCCAATGCTTGCTATTCTTTGATAATGACCATCTTAACAGATGTAGAGTGATACTGCGTTTTTTATTTACATTTCCTTGAGTGCTACTGTGTACTTATTCCTGCTGACCATTTGTATGTCTTTTTTGAAGAAATCTCTGTTCAAGTCCTTTCTACATTTTTTAATTAGATTTTTTTTTTGCTACTGTGTTGTAACAGTTCTTTATATATTTTGGATTTTAACTGCTTATCAGGTATATGGTTTGCAAATATTTTCTCCCTTTTTTATGTTACTTTTTACTCTTGATTGTTTCCTTTGCTGATCAAGAGCTTATTAGCTTGCTGCAATATTACTTGTCTATTTTGATCTTACTGCGCACATACTCACACCATATATATATATATATGAATTTAGATACCTTTCAGAAAAATCTATACTTATTTATAGTTATAGACTATATCTACAGCTACATATAGAGAGAGATATAGGTATATCTACATAATGATCTATGCTCTTATCAGCTTGAAGCGGGTGGGAGACAGACCTTTAACTTTCATGAGGCTATAGAAAAACAGCACTGGAGTCATTTTTTTCCACTTCATCTATCTACATCTATCCATCTATCTATCTATCTATCCATCTATCATCTATCTATCCATCTATCTATCCATCTATCTATCTGTGGATAGATATCCCTATTGACATGAAGCAATATAAACAACTTCAAGCTAGTTACTTAACAGCCTATTAGGGCTCCATCATCGCCTAGGCCCTAAAGCTGAGCTGGGCTGCACTGTGCCTCTCTTAAAATGCTCAGGCCCCCATGAAACAGCACAGTTTTTCTTGACTGTAGAGGCCCTTATGTAGACCTTATTACCTTGCACTGCACCATACTCTGTTCAACCCCTGTGTGGATCTCCTCTGACTCCACAAGTAGGGTATTTCTGATTATAAAGTGATCATTATGCTAATTTTCCAGCCACATACTAATCACCAACCTCACCTCATAAAAAAATTGACTAGAATGCTATTTTTTTATAGCCTGATGAAAATTAAAGGTCTGTCTCCCACCTGCTTCAAGCTGATAAGAGCACAGATCAAGTTAATACAGATACTCAATTAAAAAGGAAATGTCTGGAGATCTGCTCCTTTTTCATACTTAGGGAACTGTAGGTCTCAATCTCTGGCCAGTCACTAATGTCCTTTCTCTGACTTGATTTATTAGGTGAGAGTTCATACATTTGGATTCAGTATGCATTTGTGAGTGTGTGTGTGTGTGTGTGTGTGTGTGTGTGTCTTGTGGAGCTTTAGTATTATTTTCTAGTATTTTAGAGTGAATAAATTGGTATTATTTAGTCTCCAGATCTTATTTAACATATCTTGTTGGCACTGTCTATAAAAGTGGAGTATTATTATTTACTGTTATGCAATTATTACCAAACCAAAATTGTTTCTGACAAGGCCTGATGTTTCACTTTTACTTCCATGAAAGTATAAACTAGCTCTCAATTCTGAGAATTTGAGCCCACCATACATCTGTCTTTTGAACTGTAAAGAGCACTTTCAAAATTTTGGGTTTAAGGTTTGGTTTATTTTTTGGTTTAGTTTTACTGTGTCAATATTTTTAACTTTTGTTCCTCTGTACTTGCCCCCCAGGTATCTTATTACTTTTTCTGACTTCCATTATTACCTTTACTGGGAAGACCAAAGATTTACTTGAAAACCATTTGTTTCTTCCTAAGTGCTCTTCCCCACTATCTGCCTGTTTCCATATCCTTATGCATCACTTCCTTATGGGTCTAAATAACCACTTCCCATGAGGAATTCAGTCTTCCTCCACAGTTTATGCAATAACTGCCACAATTATCCAGATGTTGGCATTTTCTCTTATCTCTGAGACTGCAGTTTGCTCACATGGACAAGCAGCAATCCCACAACCACAGTATCTGAATGTCAGTCACAGCAGGATGTACAGGGACTGCAAAGCAACTCTAGGTGAAGTTTGAAGAATGTTTTGAATTTTTTTCATAGACTGATAGGAATTATGAGAACAAAGTAATAATGAAAAAAATTACTGAATTTGTGTATTAGTTACCTTTCCAAGGCTGAGAAAAATACCTGACATAAATCATCTTACAGGAGGAGAAGTTTGTTTTTGTTTATGGTTTCAGGGGATTCAATCAATGGTTGGCTTGCTCCAAGATAAAAAAACATGATGGTGGAGCAAAGATCTTCAGTTCATGGTGGTAAGGAAGCAGAGCAGGGGAACAGGGCCAGAGAGAAAGAGGCCAGGGACCAGATATATTCCCCACAGTTGGGCCCCATGACCCAACCAGACATGTACTTTACTAATCTATTTAGCATCTCAACCCAATCAAGTTGACAATGAAGATTAACCATCACAGTTCAAAAAGAAATTCAATGTTTTGCTACAAATTTTTGTCATCTTTTCTTTTAAAATATTTCCAAATCTTAGGTGGATAACCATATTAACCTCTCATATCCACTGATATTGTCAAAATTGTACTGTAACTGAGTGTGCCTTCTCATATCTAGGTCTTGGATATTCAATGATGGTCCTAGTTTTTCTACCCTCATTACTTCAAAGGCCTCAGATTATTAATCCAGCTTTATCATATGGGTCATCAAAGTGAAAGGTTCTTCAGTGCTTTTTATGCATCAAATATATGATGCTACAAATAAACTTGGAGATGTCCAAAGTAAAGATAAATTGGTATCTCAATAGCTCACATGAAAATGTGATGAACTCTTTATTTTCACCAATTGATAATACAGGAAGGAAGGACTGCATCCTTTGTAATATCAAATGTACTTAAAGACTAAGGCTAGACCTTCAAAATCCAGCTCCTTCTCAGCTGGTCCATTTAATGAAGACAAACCCAGGTTGCCTTAGACCACTTTAGAGAAATACTACAATATTTGGTGTGCATTTCAGGCCATTCAGATTCCTTGTCACCAGCAAGTGATACCGTTCTAGCTATGTTACTCAACTATGAAACCAGATTGGAGTATTTTCTGGGAGCATCAGGACCACAGTTATTTGTCGTGGTGCTGTGAGCTGAAGAATTGGATTTTCCATGTTTGTAAGAAGTGGGGTGACCCTTGGCTAAAGGAGTCATTTAAGATATTTGGCCAGCATTTATAGTCATTATGACATCAACAATGATGAGCAATTTGTTAAAAATCAAGGTTAACATGTATTGGGAGAATAAGGAGGGATAGAAATGAATGTAGATGTGTATAAAAGAGAACAACTTTGGCCACTGTGGATCAAATATTTTGTGAGAAAAATATAGTCACTTTCCCTAAGAATATCAAACAAGGATCAGAAAGGTTGTGGAGGAAATGATCTTGTTTCAAAACAAGCAATCATTAGTTTGCCTTCCTTTGAGTTTCAATAAATTTTTCTTTAATAAGCGCAAGAACAATAATGTGCTAAAGGAAGGTAAGCAAAAAAATAGATAAATTAAAAATAAACAGAATGAGCATATTATTTAAGAATGCAGCATAAGACGAACAACCAAAAAATTTGAGTATGGTTGCTCCTAGGGAATAGCAACACAGTGCAGGGAGATGTAGAGTTTCTGAAAAAACATTCTGGTTGTATCATTCTGTGACGTTCTAGGAATGTGTTCCAGCATGAACAGCAGCAAAAAATGCCTGTCAGCACATACACATACCACATACTTTATCTCTTGCGGGAGGCATGGGAGGTAGTGATACCAAGTAATCCAAGTAAAGGAAATAATTCAAATAATATAAAAGAAATATTATAACTCCCAACCTGCTAGATATCAGAAATGCTGAGTTCATGTTCTCTAAAACTGAAGAATGAATTCGAGGAACAATGGAGGTTAACAGTAGGAAGAATTTATTGAGAGAAAGACAGCTTCTGTCTAAGAGAGACAGAAGGGGGACTGGAAAGTGAGTTGACCACCCACCCTACATCTCTCCAAGGGGTTACACTGAGCAAAGCCACAAGGTGAGACAGGTATAAGGTGGCAAAAAACTACAGTCAATGAGATTACAAATATAGTTGCTTAGGTAATATTGATCCAATGGGAAATCAAGAAATGGGACAAAACTATGATCAACCAGTAAAGATTACAAGTATTATCACTTAGATAATATTGATTAAATGGGGAGGCCAGTCACATAGCAAGTGTACATGGACCAAACAAGAATTTCCCAGAAAGAATGAGCTAGAGAGATTTTGGTCACCACCCAAGGTGATTGATGTCAATCACTGCTGTTCATCCTTAGGGGAAGTACGTGAATGTGGTAATTCCTCTTCTTTGAATCCTGACATTTTAGTAAATGTGCCTCAATTGTCTTCTGTGCTGAGGGCCTGGGCTTTGCTAACTGCCTTATAATATTTTCCAACTAGCTTAGCTGTATACTACAGTGGGACACCACCTGTCATCCAACACTGCATGGCTTTTTGATGTCTGCTGCACCTCAGAGTAGAGACCACACAGCATGGCAATCAGAGGGCAAGTGGTAAGCAATGTTCTTATGGCCTGATAGTAAGGCTTTTGCTTGTGTTAGGAGATGTTGGAGGCAGGAAATGGGCATTTGCTTTAGACTGTGTGTTGGGTGAGAGGTAGAGGTGAAAACGGAGGGAGACTGGGGCTGCAGCTGGGACAGGTGCAGCAAGGCTCGGGTGAGCTGGGAGAGGGGGTATTCGGTGACGGTAGTGGTTTGCACAGGGTCTTTGTTTTTGGTCTGCACCCTCAGAAGATTACAGACTGATCCTGTATTTTCTCATCTCAAATGCAATCAGCAATTTCTGTAGGAAGCCTTTGTTACTTTGGCAGGAAATAGTGTCTGGAAACAACCTGTGGGCGGTGGGTTTGCACACTACTGCAGAGCTGTTATTACTTCTACACCTTTTCAGTGGACAAAGCTAAGAAGTATTTCCAAATTCAGGAATTTACACTGATGATTTCAATTTTACTCAGTAACACAGAGTTCTTCCATTCGGTTCCCCATCATCCCATATCTGTATCTCTGTTTTCCCTAGTGAGAACCCTCATAATAACCCAGTGAATAAATCTCATTTCCTTTATCACATAACATGTACAAAATAGTTTCAAAATCAACTCATGGGTGCCACACCAAGGAGCCTGTACCAATAAGCCTTCTTTATACTAAGTAACGTTTAGGGGCTTATTTTTTGCATTTTAAAAAATAAATGAGCCTATTTTATTACTTCAAGTGTTAATGATAAAAAAATTTCAGCACAGCTGTTCCATTTAAAAAAGTAAAAGTACATACTATATTTCCGGCTCAATAAAAAGATGACCCTGATGTCTCTGAATGACACAACAATTGAGCATGGCACAGTACATCTTATGAAGACCCATAAATTAGAGAACTACTGCTTCAAAGTTAGTGATTATGAAACAAATATGCATTCATAGTTTCAGCTTCTTTTTTCTTCCCCTACCGTCAGCTGCTCCACCCATTTTATGCTTTTGTGTTGAAGGCTTTGGCCCTCGTTTCTTTTTCTCTGCCTTCTCCTTCTCTTCTTGCTCCATGTTTTCTCTATCGATCACTGTAATTAAGGCATTACACCACCTTTGGAGCTCCATTGATGTTCTGGACTTAAGAAACCAATCAAATCTGATCTGAGGAGAGTTGTGGATGCACTGCTGCAATTCATCACAGACATTTTCCTTGTCAAATCTAAGCTTGTGAAGCATACAAATCAGAAAACAATCCTCCTCCTCTGTGTAGTTTTTTCCTTTGTTAGTACCATATGATATTGGGAGCTGATGAAAAGGTGCTTTGTACCGTCCAATCTTCATATCAAGTGCTTTTTTGAATTCTTGCCTCTCCCCTTTCAATCTATGCCATGATGTTCTCTATGTCCTGGAGCTCATTGCATCTTTGCCAGAACACAGCTGAATACTCAATGACCTCTTCTGGAGTTTTTCCTTCCACTTCTCTTGCTATATTTTCAATATCATCACGACCCCACTTCTCATTAGCTTTGATATACTTGTTAAAGTCTCTCTTATTCCAATTGGTAAATCCCTGTGTCAGAAGCTTCTCTTTTTCCTCTAATTCCTCATCATTAAGGAGTTCCCCTTCATCAGTTTTAAGCTGCTCTTCCTTCTGTGCCTGTGCTGCATTAGGAAGATCAGAACTTAGAGGTACCTCGTACCCCGTAGTTTTTCTGTAATACAGAATTTCTTTTTCTAGTAATTGGAATAAACATTTGGGAAAAAACTGAAAATCCTGAACATTAGATTGTTTTGGAGGTCAAGGAGCCTTGGGTGCTTTAGTTCACTAACACGAAGTGTTTCTCTGAAATATTCATCAACAGCGTAGTTAGCTTTTCTCTCTCGTTTGGGTGGTTCAATGCACTCTGTGAATGCAATCTTTTGTTTTTTTGTATAGTCTTCGCCTTCAAAGTTATACACACTTGACTGTATCCATTGTAAAATTTCTAAGCGAGCTTTCACCCATTATGGAGAACTTTTCATTCATTTTTTGCAGTTTTTTGATGCTTAGAATATAGCCCTAGTACTGTGTATAGTCAGCAAAATATATGCAAAAGTGACTTGAATTATTTTTTTTCTGTATAGCCATATTTGATGTACAACTTTTTGTAGTTAATCTTAGTTTGACTATTCATGATTCTAATTTTTCTTATGTCATCTAAAGAAATATACTCTGCTGGCATGATGGTGTATGCTTGTAATCCTAGCACTCAAGAGGCTGAGGCTGGGCTATATAGTGAGTTCAAGGCCGGCCAGAACTACACAAGGAGATCATGTTTCAAAAAGTAAAATAAATAAAATAAATATACTCAGCCAAGTCTTATTCCTGTCCATATTTCCCCATCTGGTTTCCACCAACCTCTCTATATAAATATTGTTACTTAGTTTATTAGTCATCTTTTCTGTATTTTTTTGGTAAAAATAGGCAAATATATGTCATACATAAATTTCCTCTTATTCAGTAAATCCAGCATGTTGTACACATCCTAGTACTTTCTTCTTTATTTAAAATATATTACTCTATATCAGTTCACAGGTATGGTCCCCATTCTTAGTACTTTTTTATGTAGATATACCATAACTTATCCATCATTTCTCATATTTTGCTTTTATACATAATGCCATAATTATTAATAACTCATTCCTATTTGTGTTGCACTTGCAGAGATTTATGTTCAACTCTAGGAGTAGAATTGCTGGGTCAGATTATAAATGCATAAGTAGCTCCTTCTGAATTTTTTGTGGGGCCCTGCTTTGGAAGTACACATGAAGCCTATGGCTCCACAGCCGCTCTGGGCTTCTCAGTATATGAGTGCATGTATAGCTGAGCAATAGTTTTCACCACAAGTGCTTCTCTTCTTATATTGGGGACAAGTTGAAGCCCTCTAGGTCCACCTGGGAGGCCCATTTCCATGTAAAAGCACAGAATTTGGAAGAGAATGGTTTGAAGAATGGATTGGAATTCTTTGCTCTGAATGTAAGTGGAGTGTATAATATTGAGAACTCAGAAAATCTATTGTGGGCTAATTGCAGAGGGCATCACATGAACTCAAATGCTATTATCTGCTGCTATGTTGAACACATGCTCAAAGTAATAGGGTAAATAAACTGCTTTGAATTGTATGCATTATTATCACACTGATATTGAGTTCAGTAGTTTATCTTCCTAAAAATCAAGTACATTCACATACATTCTTATGCTTCCCTAGTTGCATTCAAGGCCTGTTCAGTCCAACCAGTATTTACTGAAGAGCTTGCATTTTCATGGATAGTGCTATAATGGTAGATTATACAAGATTTGACTGCAGTACCAAGTAATCTGTACCATATATAGTTATTCACTTTTTTCATTTAAAATTTATCTGATTGTAAAAATAATGCATTTTTGTATGGAATTTGTAAAATAAGCAGAAATTCATGGTAAAAATATAGATTATTTTTACTGAACAAACTCAGGCATAACAACCATTTAAGTTTTAGTATCATTTAAATTTACATTTGAGGAGCTGAGCCTTTCAGGCCACTGGACCACCGCCCCTAGGATCAAGCAGCAGAGCCCCAATCCCAGGGCATAGGAGGTGACCCTTTCCAGCCACTGTACCACCATCCCCAGTGCGGAGGAACAGAACATATTTAAGTAAGTGCAAAGGAATTGAAGTTTTCCCCTGTATATTATCAGACCATAGTGTGATGAAATTGGAGATCAATAGCAAAAGAAACCACAAAAATTTCATAAGCACATGGAAATTGTACAACACACTTCTGAATAACCAATGGGTCACAGAGGAAATTAAAGAAGAAATCAGACAGTTCCTTCAGTTAAATGACAATGCCAATACAACACAGCAGAATCTATGGGACACAAAGAAAGCAGTTTTACAAGGGAAATTCATAGCAGTGAATACTTTTATTAGGAAAACAGAGCGAGCCCAATTAAACAACTTGATGCTGAACCTCAAGCTTCTAGAAAAAGAAGAGCAGGACAAACCATAAGCTCATACAAGGGAGGAAATTATAAAGTTCAGAGCAGAAATCAATGCAATGGAGACTAAGAGAATGATACAAAAAAACAATGAAGCCAAGAGTTGGTTCTTCAAAAGAATCAATAAAATTGACAAACCCTTAGCCAACCTTATCAGAAAAAGGAAAGAAAAAGCCCAATTTTATCCAATTAGGAATGAAAAGGGTGAAATTACAATGGACCCAGCAGAAATCCAGAGGATCATCAGTACCTACTTTGACAGCTTATATGCCAATATGATGGAAAAGACAGAAGAAATGGACAGATTCCTAGATACATATGAATTACCAAAGTTGAACGAAGAAGACCTAAAAATTCTAAACAAAACAATATCAATCAATGAAATTGAAAACGTAATTTAAAACTTACTAGCTAAGAAAAGCCTGGGCCCTGATGGCTTCACTGCTGAATTCTAAAAGACATTTACAGAGGAACTACTGCCTCTACTGTTTCAACTCTTCAGTGAAATTGAAAGGGAAGCAGTACTCCCAAATTCATTCCTGGAAGCAAGCATCACCTTGATCCTCAAAGCAGGATCCTCTTTTCCAACCGAAAAAGAGAACTATAGGCCAATCTCACTAATGAACATAGACAAAAAACTCCTAAATAAGATACTGGCAAATAGAATGCAGAAGATCATCAAGAACATCATACACCCTGACCAAGTGGGATTCATCCCAGGGATGCAGGGCTGGTTCCACATATGCAGATCAATAAATGTAATACACTATATCAATAGAGCCAAGGACAAAAACCATATGATCATCTCAATAGATGCAGAAAAAGCATTCAACAAAATC
>NW_004624806.1:11309963-11387379 GCF_000247695.1 Heterocephalus glaber
AATAGGAAGAAAGGGGGCAAAGGGAAAGGGGAAGTGGGAGGGGTAGGAGAAAAGAAAGAAGGGAATGGGATTAATATGGGAAAAGGAAAAAATGGAAACAAAGTCTTTGTAAGTAGGGAGGGATGAAGGGGTTGTAGGAAGGGATGGAGGAGTTGTAGGGAGGGCTGAGGAATGGGGAAAAAAAATAAGAACTAAGAGAGATGATGTAAAGGTGCAAATTTCCAATGAGGAATGCCATTATATTGTAAACCTAAAATGTACCATAAAATTAATTAAAAATTAACATAAATTTATATTTGATTCCTCAGAGAAATAATTCTCTAGTGTAAGGGGAAAATTTTTAAATTTCTGTTTATCAAATAAAACCTGCTTATTAGAGAGAAAAAAATACAAATGTTACTCAATCCCGTAAGACAATTTAGTGGATTTCTTCCAAAGCTTTTCTTTCTATGGAGATATTTTAACTTTTATTTTGCTAACCAATTGTTCATATTATTTTAGTGTAATGTTTTACTATATGCAAAGAAATAAGTAGTGAATTGGTAAATAGCATTTTGAAATGTAAATCTTTAAATCTCGATGAATAAAATTTTAGAAACAAACCTTATATCCCATTTATGTCTTTTGTTGTGCACAGTAAATTTTGTAAACAAAATATCCCCTGCATTTGGGATGGTATTATGAGAGACGTCCAGCTGAAAGTAAGAAAACCATGTAAAGAGGAGCAATGCAATGCCAGGGCATAAGAGAAGAAAGAATTCCTGAAATAGAAATATTGGAGGGAGTTGTTCATAGAGAAAGTTATTTCTAGAGCCCTTTCTGTGATAGGGTCAACACTGATTCAAAGCTGTTTTACACTGGCATTTCCCTGAACTTCTTCACATGGTGAAAAGAAAATAACCTTAACTGTGCTGCTCTGTACCCTAAAGGGGAGGATGTCAAACCTTGGGTCGTAAGGGAAGAAAATTAAATCCTTACCATTGCTTATTGCTTATAAGCTTGGTATTCTTCTTTCACTTCCTCTAGCTACGTATAACCTAACTTCCTGAAAGCACCTTGGGCAAGTCCCTGGCTTTTTAAAAAGGGAACTGCAACATTAATCTGTCCGTGTTAGTTTATATCTGTATCACAATTGACTTTAGGTGGGAGACAACAGGCAATGTAGAAACTGCAACTTCCCAAAGCCCCATTTAGTGCTCTTCCTGGTCACATTGCAAAGGAGCTGGCTGGCAGTGGAGCTGCTCTAAGCACCAAAGGACCAAAACAGTATGATGTTACTGTCTTCTCCCTTTTTCTTTTTTTCAAATTTTTATTCACATAAGTGTAATTTCACAGGTAGTTCTAAGAAGTAATACAGAGGGATTCCACATACCCTTAACCCAGGTTTTCCAATGGTAAAATCTTTAAAATACTATGTACCCTGTTTTTGTTGACCCTTGAAGACAGAGGAAGAGGTAAGAACCCTAGGGAGCCAGATGCCAGGAAGCTGCCAAAGTCAAAAGACAGGTCCATGCCTGGAGCCTACTGACATCAAAACTATAGCTCAGTGAGAATCATGCTGCACTTCTGACCTGTTTTTGAACCACTAAGTATTTTGTAATTGGTTACAATAGCATTTAAAGAACAAATATGGCAGCTATAAATACATAAATGGTGCTCTGAAAGGAGAAGGAGGAAGAAGAGGAGGAAAGAAGAGGAAAAGAGAGGAGAGGAGAGGAGAGGAGAGAGGGGAGAGAGAGAGAGAGAGAGAGAGAGAGAGAGAGAGAGAGAGAGAGAGAGAGACTCAGAAACCACTAGGTAAAACAGAGATAGAAAGGAAATAAGAGACCAGAGGAGCACAACTGCCCAGATACCTAAACCACAGAAATGTGAGAAATAATAAACTGTTATTTCCAATACTAAGCTTTGGGGATAGCTTATAATTTACCAAATAGAGTCAATAAACAGGTAAGCTTCAGGTCTGGCTAATGATACTTTAGGGAATCTCCCATAAAAGGTTTCCCTTACTGGTAAAGGAAACATAAAGAACTGTGCATCCATCCTGGTGAGAAATGGAGAGAAGGTGTGGGCTGGAGACCTTGGGCAGTGTCCACATTAATCCAGGTTTCCTTTTCACCAGCTAGGCTAACCTTTCTTTCACTAGCAGTAGTGAACAAAATTTATTTTGGGCTATCAGTTAAGAATCAGTCAGAAAAAATGGAAAAAAATGTAGACATTTAAATAGAACAGATTTAAAGGAGAGGATCAGATAGTTGCAAATGTGAAGCTTTGAAGGCATCAACTTGAAGGGTGTGCTGGGTAATATTGATTGGCAACTTGATTGGTTTGAGAGATTAGTGAAGCACACTCCTGGGTGTGTCTGGGTGAGTCACAGAAGTGTGGCCTTAGGGATTATATCTAGTTTTGACTCCTTCCTCTTAGACTTCTCTGGTGCTGTGGTTCCCAGCAGCCTTGAAGTGATCGGCTTTGCTCCACTATGCCTTTCACCTTGCTGTTTCTGTCTTGGAGCCAGTAACCTTGGACTGAATTCTCTGAAACCATGAGCCAAAATAAATCTGTCCTCTTTTAAGTTGTAAGTATCAAATATTTTCTTTCAACCATAGGATATTTAGCTAACACAAGAAGTCTCCTGAGTTCAGGGTGTCACTGACTTTTTAAGGAGTTAGAATAACCCACCAGGCCATCCATAGCTATCTCCAGCTATCCCAAGTCTCCTACATGCAAAGCCATCACATCTGCCCACTACAGGTGAAGATTACCAAGAAGCATAAATTTATACAATTTAAGTTGTGAAATATCAGTTTGAAAGAACTTAAATCCTTTTGATCTCCAGATCTCATACAAATACCTTTCATTGGCAGAATTTAACTTGGAATCTTGCTACTGGCATTCTGGTACATGCAATATCTAGGGTTTTAACCCTGAAGTATAAAGAGCACTCTAGGAGAAAGTGGTGCTACTTAGCCAGGAGATAAGCTGGCACATTTCGTCAATCACCACCTCCTGTCTCTTCCTGGGATGAAGTGAGAGTCTTGTAGGAGAAGGCCTTAAACTCTGTTTTTGAGCCCACACTAGCATTTATCAAGGTCCTGTTGTGTATTTTGGCACCCAACCCCCTTTAATTTTAAGAAAAAACTTGCAAAATAAAAGTTAAGATTGTAATTAGATCAATAATTGTTTACTGACCACCTGCTGTATGCTGGACACTACTCTGGCATTGAGATACAACTATGAGGACCGATACCCTGGGTATTCTTGGAATTGTCCTAGAGAGTGATTTGGTCCCAGGCAAACCCACACAGAGGGTCGTGTTTGATATCACAGTGAAGAAGGCAGCCCTTGCACTGAAGGAATTCATATGCAAGTTGGAAGATCCAGAGAAAACATAAAAATAGAACACATGGCACAATTCACATAGAACATAGCATGAGATTAGAAATAATTTAAAATTTTTATTTGTATATTGGTTCATTTATTTATTTTATGAAAGGAGCTGGCTCCTTCTCCATCTATGGGATGGTACACTTAGGGCTGGCCTTATTTTTCAAAAGAAAAACTGCTTGCCTGTCCCCAGTGGATACATCTAAAGGTGATTAGGTCCCCATCGCTTGGAGGTTAGGCTATAGAATGGCTGCTTTCTGTCTGACACAGCCTATAGCACCTCATGGTGTTATAAAGTATGTGTTATAGTTTAGATATGAAGTGTCCCCCTCAGTGAGTCACGTTTGAAAGGGTCAGTCCCCAATGCATCATGTTCAGAGATGGAGTCTGGTGATTCAATTAAGAGCTCTAATTTCATCCAGTGGATTAACTTACCAATGATGGCATTATTAAGAGGTAAGGGAAACAGGATGAGAGGTCCATTTGAAAGGAGAGCCTTATGGGGGCATAACCTTGAGGACTATACTGTATCTGGTTTCTGGTCTCTTCTTCACTGGCTGTCTCCTCTCTGCTTCCTGGTTTCCATAAAATGACAAGCTTTCCTGCCTAGTGCCTTTTGACCATGATGTTTTTGTCTCATTATAGGCCACCGAGTAATGGAGCCAGTTGATCATGGACTGAACCTCCAAAACTATGAGTCAAAATAAAGCTTTCCTCATTTCAGTTGTTCTATCAGGTATTTGGTTACAGTTATAGAAAGCTGATCAAGACAGCCATCAACTTTGCAGTGAGTCTACATGTGCCAGGGAGACATGAATGGAGGCTCAGGTCCTGTTTCCTTAACAGCCAGCATTATTAGCAGCTTTCTGCTGAATCAGGGTGGTCCTGACTAAGGTTAAGTAAGAGAGATCACAGCCACAGGTGAGCTGAGCAAGAGAAAGGTGGGCTGGACTGAAGTGAAATTAGTCACTACTATAGCAAGGATGACCTTGGTTTTTCCAGGCTTGAAGGGATTCTGGGGACATGGGAATTCACAGCCCTCTAGTTGGCTCTTAGGTGACCATAACATTTACCATTCAATTCAAGACACATTTGAGAACGAAGTGGGAAACCATTAATTAATATAACAGTTCAACAAGGTGTATATTGGAATTATCCTGTGAAGCCAGAAAAACATGACCAGAACTACCTAGAGGACATCTGTATTTGATCTCACATTTCATTCCAGAGAGGTTGTGCATTGTGGAGACTGGATTGCTTCCCTCCCTCAGGCAGGGGTGGACTGTGGGGACAAGGACCACAGTGTACATGCTAACTGAATAGCTCAGCTATAAACGACACTACATTATTGCAGATGAAAATATTCTCAGGGCTCCAGAAGAGCAGGGAAACAACAAGAGAATTTCAGAAATTCTTAGAGGAAAAAACCCAGAAAGACTGTTTTAATATAATCACAAATGGATTTTCTGCCATTTTGGAAAATAAAAGTTTCATTTAATAATCTGGCATGCACAATACTGAAAGAAAAATAACCTTTGCAGTATTCAGGGTGTTCAAAAGTGTTCCCTGGCTAGGGGTGATGGTACATTCCTAGAATCCCAAGAAACTCCAGAGGCTGAGGCAGGAAGGTCCCAAGTTTTAGGCCAGCTTGGGCAATTTATCAGTACCTTGTCTCAAAATAGAATAAAAGAGTTCTGGGAATGAAATTTAGTGATAGAGTGCTCACTTAGCATGCACATGTGGAAGATTCTGGGTTTGATCCTCAGATCTGAAACAGAAAGTCTTTAATGCCAAGGGTGGAGTGCACTTGGCTGAGGCAGCATGAGGTAGATCTGGGAGCCCATCTGTGGCTAGGCATGAATTTGGGCTTCTCTTTCTGGGCTGAAATGATTGGAGGACTGGAGATCTCACAGCTAGTAGAACATGGACCCTGACTTGAACTCTAGTCATAGCAACCATTGTTCTCACTAAGTAGCCACAGTGAGGAGTAGAGTGGGACCAAATGGCAGCCAGACAGAGGAATGCAGATTATGGAGGGAAAAGGAATGAGCTGCCCATGTCCAGGGACTGCAGCTGGGGGAAGGAGATAGTAGATATCTGCAAGTCACTGTCTGCTGTTTCCTGATGTCCTTTAAAAAAAAATTCCCAAAGAAGAATGTAGCATTTATGGGGGCTGACACTAAAAAGTCTGGAGCTCTCCAAATGGAATGAGTAAGTATTTATATCTTTAAAACCTTGAGACCTTTAAGAGAGCAGAGGTTAAAAACAGGGGAGGAAGTAAAGGACAATGGCCCCATGGGGTGTGGTGAAGGGTGATGGGCCTGTGGCAATGGTAAAACCAAGTGAGGAGTAAGGTGTGGATTCCTGGCTTAGGTGGTACCTTTCACAGCATTTCATTCATTGTCTGGGGGTGGTGGGTGCTGTAGAATGTTCTTCATTCCGCATATTGCAGAAGTGTTACATATTTAAATATAAATCTGCACAATCATTTCAGAGCATCTAAATGTCCCATCACAGGGCTTTATCAGGCTGAATTCAACTGGTTCACTAAAGATAGACACAGTTGTTTTCAACTCTAATCAATGAAAGTATGCTGTAATACACATAGATTTTTAGATATACTTCTTTGCTGAATTTCATTTCCTAAATTTACCTATTTTAAGGCAAATATCTTTATGTGGTTTTGCTGGGGTTGAGGATATAATAAGTCTATTTTTTTATATATGTTGCTTAAGTCTGTAATCATACAGAAAAGTTAGATCAGTTTATTCTTTCAACGATAGCATTTGGCAATCTATGTTTCCACTTGCTCCTGTTAACAATAGTCATTGTCATAAGTTTTGTTAACATTTTTGTAAATTTGAGAATCAAAAGTTAGTATGTCATTGTTTTAATTTGCATAGATTACATTTGCTGAGAGTAAATGCCTTTTTAGTTTTTCTATTTGTAATCTTTCTTTTGTGAATGGATGTTTAATAGCCATTGTCAGCTTCTTACAGGATATTTGTAGTTTTTTTATTAACATTTAAGCACTTTATATTTAGAAAATGTAATACTTTATTTCATAACTTTTGTGTATTTCTCTCCAAATCCCTCTGCCTTTTTGCTTTGCTAGTGTATGTTTGCCATGGCAGAGTTTTAAGTTTTTACGTAAGTAAAGCTTTCACATTTTTTCTACCTTTGGATGAAAACACACACACCCCTCCATATACTCCAGTTTTCTTTTCTTGTTTATGAAAATGTGCTTTGCTGTTCTTATAAATCAAAACAGCATTTTTGCTAATTAGAGCACTTTCATTATATGAATGTTCACAGATGGAAATCCCACTGGGCACTGAGGATACTTTTGACCCCCTGCTTCCAGGGCGTGGGCCATACTTTGGAATGTGTAGTTAGCAAGTGCATCAGGAGAAGCATTGACCTGCTTAAAAATGTAAAAGATTACATGATTTTAAAAGTATAATTTTGTTGTATTCCCAAAGTGTGTTTTTCAATAGAGAAAAATAGCATATAACTCTATTTATTCAAGACTTGTTTTTATTACTTTTGACAGAATTAACAAGCTTCTTTTGCTGATTCCTACACATCTTTGAGGTTCATTTCTGTGTATTTCCACACATATGTCCATGTGTGTGTAATTTTCCTGCTCTTCTGTTATGACAGAAGAGCTATTAAATCATAAAATTATTGTTTTCAGACACCTAATTTATTTTATTTTCTGTTTAATTCTATGCATCTTCTAAGTTGATCATTAGATAATTTTCTTTTCTTTTTTTTTGGTACCGGGGATCAAACTCGGGTCCTTGTACTTGCACGGCAGGTGGTGAAACCACTGAGCTAAATCCCTAGCGATCATTAGATAATTTTCAAGATTTACAATTCCTATTTCTTTCGTTCGTGTGTGTGTGTGTGTGTGTGTGTGTGTGGTGCTGGAAATTAAACCCATGGCCTTGCACATGCTAGGCATGACTAGGCATGAGCTCTACACTGAGCTACATTTCCAGCCTTCATTTTTAAAAATTTACCTATTATAATTGGTTTAAACTTCTAGAATAAAGTTAAATGTTCATAGTGATCATGGTCATTCTTGTCTTTTTTAGGAATTTAATAAACATTCTTCTAGTGTCTAACTAGTTTGGTTGTAGGTTTTGATCAGTTTTCTTTATCACGCTAAAGAAATTCCTGAATTACTATGAATTTTTAGGAAAGAATACTATCAAGTTTCCCTTTGGCATTTGTGGTGGTTAGAATGGAGAGCATCCTGGTTTGGCTCAAGAGGAGCTGAAGGTATTAGCTCACTTTTCAGTGTGTCTGGGTGAGTCATGGAGGGATAAATTGGGTGTCTATGTCTGCTTCTTCCCCCCTTCTTTTGTGGCACTGTTCCCCAGCTGTGCTTCCTGGCTCCCTGGAACTAAGCAGCTTTGCTCCACCATGTTCCTGCCTTGGAGCCAGCTGACCATGCACTAAGTCCCCTGAAACTGTAAGTGAAACATCTCCTTCTTTAAGTTGTAGGTCTGGAGTATTGTGTCCCAGCAACAGGAACCCTAACTAATACAACATTTGTTAAGTTGGGAGAGTCTTCTTATGTTAGCCATAATTGTCATTTGTTTATTGAAGAACCTGAGGCATTTGTTCTGGAGTCCTTTGTGTTCTCTCTGTTTCGTTAATTGCTTCTTCAACTCAGCCATCTATTTCTTGCATTATTTGTACAGCCCTAGCTACTTCTAGGCTTGGCTGCATTCAGGCTCAGCCACTCTGGGAATATCATCACCTCAGTGTCTCTGTTTCCTTCCTGCTGTGTCATATGATGACTGCCTGATGTCTGGCTGTACCATTTTTAGGGACGCTACAGCTGATCAGAGTGTGCAGGTACTGCCAATCAGCACTTAGTTTTATTTTATTATGAAGTTCTCCAATCATTTTCACCCAATGGTTTTTATTTTCTATTTGGAGTTGACTTGATGTATTATTTTAATAAGCACTGCAAAATGGTTATTTAAACATACACCTATGACTTTTTTACACTACACAGCTAAACTTTTCTATAGAGAAAAATTTGGGTCACTTTGCAATGAAATTTGTATGCTTTGAATAAATGCTTTATTCTCTTGTTTTTGCCATTTATTAGAACAATGAATTGATGTCCTGGAGACTTAGAAAAAACTCCAAAAGTAGTTAATGTGATATGATGATTTTTGTTGTGTTTCTTAGTTCTGTTAACAAATGATAATGTGAAGAAGTATTTTTGTAAGGCTGAGAACACTTGTTCATCTCCCTAAGTGGTAGAGGGTCTTTATTTGGCCTCAACGATTCTTTTTTTTTCCTTAAATTCTTTTATTGGTACATTTTAGGGATACAATACGTTTGCATTTATCATTAGGTCCTCGTACCTGTACATAATGTATCTTGGTTCTTATTTTTTCCCCATTATCTGTGCATCCTTCACCCCCTCCACCCTTCCTTATTTACGTAGACTTCATTTCCATTTTTTTCTTTTCTCATAATTTTTCCTTTCCCTTCTTTCCACTTCCCCTCCTACCACCCCTACACCTTTGGACCTTTTCTTCCTATTTCAAATTAGCAATTATTCATTTTAATCATTTCATTTCCTTAATTACACTTTCAGTTTCTCACACTAGAGAAACTATTCGGTATTGACACATGTGTGTCCTATTTATTTCACTTAAGAGTATCACCTCAATGTGCATCCACTTAGCTATAAATGTATCTAGTTTCTCGTTCTTTAGGCCTGAGTAGTACTGCATGGCAGCAGGAGAGGCCAGCCCTGCACCTAGAAACGCACTGTCATGGGCAGAGCAGTTTCACCCGAGCAAGCCCTTTTTTCACTCTCAAATGCAGTTCTTCCTTCCTAGGATTTCTATGAATTACATGAACTCAAGTTTCACCCAGATCCTTCATTATGGTTTAACCAATGGGGAACCACCATAACCTAGTAGTCAAATTATTACAGGAAATAATATCATAGGTGAAATATGAAATATCTCCCAACCTGTGAGCTGCATAATGCACTGAGTTCTTGCTCTCTAGAAATCAAAGAGTGAGTCCTAGGAACAACAGAGGTTAAGAGCAGGAAGATATTTAATAGGAAAGCTCCTGAGGGTCAGGAGGGGTCCTGAGTGGGTAGCCAGAGAACCCCACTTTATAGAAGAGTTTTGGGGTCAGGAGGGGTCCTGAGTAGGTAGCCAGAGAACCCCACTTTACAGAAGAGTTGTACCCATGTGGGTACAACATGGGCCACACCCAGGAACATCCAATAAGGTTACAAGTACAGTCACTTAGGTAATGGTGGTCCAATTGAGAAACAAGAGTGGATGAAAAGAATAAAGATACTCCTAGGTAGTGGTGGGTCCAGAGGACTTTGGTCACAGACCAAGTTGGTTGATGTTTATCTAGACTTCATTAGGCCCAATGTTTGTTCTTTGAGGAAGTATGTAGGTCTGTTCATCTTTTCTTTATCTTGAGGCCTGGTTTTCAGCCAATGTTTCTCTGGTGCAACTGTGGTGTGTTTCACCTTTGTCCTGACCTTTCTGAGGACCTAGCCCTATCTGACTGCCCATAATATTTCTACCTAGCTCATCTATCTACAATAAAATGAATAAATAAAAGCAACATTTTTTTATCTCCTAGTACAGCTTTGAAACTATGGCATTTCTAAGACACAGAAGCTGCTAAACATGGGGAGATAGTTCTTCAGAAGCACCAGCTTGTGAACTTTGTCTTTCAGAGAATAGAAGACAAAACAGAGGGAGTAGCTAGAAAGTAAGACTGAAACATGGTTAGATATGGGCAAAGATAAGAAAGCTTCCTGAGGTTAAGAGACTACTGAATATAAAGTGCTTTGATGGCAGAAAAAATATGGGGATGAAAAGGTTTGTAGTTTCAATTTAGAGTTAGAATAGATTATGCGAAGTGAATCTTTCTAACTTGTAGAGTCTAAGGAGGAAACAGCAGAACAGAACTATATATATCTGAATTTGGAATGAGTCTGAGTAGCTGAAATGTTAAAGATCTTCCAGAAGCAGGGAGACTTCTTGACTTCAAAGAACTCTGCCTCATCTGATATTAGTGTTTTACTCCAGACACTAGTTGGGAGAGAAGAGCTCCAGGCAGGGCAAGAGGCAGCCCCTAGAGGGAAGAAAGCTCTCTGGTACTTGACTGTAACAGAAGGGAGTTGGCTGGTGACCTGGGTGAGCAGCCAGATAAACAGGAAGCCCTTAACCAACAAACAGAGTTGGAGCAACCAGCACCTCACATTTCAAGGTTAGTAACATTCTCAAAAAAAAAAAAAAGGCTGGATGTGCCTAAGTTTGCAGTATAAATTACCAGTGTGTGAAAGGGTAAAACTTTTATTTTCAATGTTATTTGAGCTATTTTCAACTCCTTACAATGGTGTATTAATTTGAGGATCAGCTTTTCCATTTCTAAATAAAATGGCCAAATTTATAGACTTCTTTGAGAAACATTGGGGTCTTAACAGAATTAAATTTTTCAGTTCATGAACGTAGAATGTCTTAGACATATTTCCTATACATGTTTTGTCCATATTTGGATCCTCCTGAATTTCTTTTGGCAATATTTTGTCACTGTCAGTGTGAAGTCTTTCAAGTCCTTGGTCAAATTTATTTCTAGTTATTTTATTCTTCTGGTTTCTATTATGAATGGAATTTTTTCCTAAAGTGTATTCTTAGTTTTCCTAATGTATATTGTTGTATAGGAATACCACAGATTTTCATGTGTTGATGTTCCATTTTGCAACTTTGTTGAATTTGTTTTTTGTTTTTTGGTGGATTTAAAAAGAGTGTTTATATGCAAAATCATGTCATCAACGAATAGGAATAGTTTACTTCTTCCTTTGCAGATTGTATGGTTTTAATGTCTTTCTTGCCTGATGGCTCTGGCTAAAGCCTTCAACAAATATGAATAGTATCAGTGAAAGCACATACCCTTGTCTTAGTCCTCATCCCATGGTGACTTTCCCCACTGAGGATAAAGTTAGCTGTGGGTTTTTCTTTAAGATGTTTCAGTTAAGTTCTCTGAGCATCTGTTTCCTTACCTATCATTTGCCTTTCTCCTCGGACAGATTCATTCCTTCGCTCTTCCAGTATCTCTAGAGGGCCTTCATGTCCTCCAAACTCCCAGCTTTAACCACGGTGGGCAGTCCTGGCTCTTCCTGGAACCTCTAACCCTAAAGGCAGAAACTAATTCTTCCTTTGCACCTCTATGAATTGTTTGCCACCCCTGTCTGTTTTCTTCTCTTTCCTATTACCTTTTCTAGTGGTTTCTCTTATGAAGTACCCTCTATTCAAGTAGTAAGTGTGTTTTCCTGATCAGACCTTGCCTTGGACACATGGAATTAAAAAGATATTTATATTGTTATATATCTATATGGCAATAGGTAATCTCCTGGCATTTGATTCATTTATCTTTATGTCTGTGGAAATCATTCTAGTCCAAACTGTCATTCTATCTTGCTTAGATTATGCTAATAGTGTTCTTAGAATTTGTTACCTTCTCTTTCTCTTTCCCAATCTTATCTTCATGAGGCAGTCAGAATAATCACACAAATTCATATATATATATATATATATATATATATATATACACACATACATATATATATATACACACAAATCATAGGAAATTTCTAATTGGCTTATAAAATATGGAAATTTATTATATCACATGATATGCTCAAACTCAAGAGTTGGTGGATTCTGTAGCGCAATGTTGTCATCTACGATCCAGGTTAATCTTATCTCTCTGCCACCCCCAGGCTGTTTTCCTTGGGGCTGGATGACTACAGCAACGGGGGCAACATTGTTTTTTGTTTTCATTAAAGGGGACATGGGCTTTTTTTGTGTGGAATGCAAATAATCTCTTTTACTCTGATTGGGTCAATTCAGGTCATGGTTGGCTTCTCCAATTCTCAAATCAATCACAGCAGTCAGTGAACTAGCTTAGATTCTTAATATCCTGTAGTGCGGGAAAGGAATGGACATCCAAACTGAAGTATGAAGGGGAAATGGGAGATGTTCAGTTATCTTCCTAATAATTTAAATCATTCTGATACTTTTATTGGTCACTGAATCACATTAGGAAGTCTATAAGGGCAAACTAATTTCACCCCATCTACCCACACAGTCTAATCTCTTGTCTTTTTCTGTCCTCACATCTAGTCTGTTGCTCCACCTTGAACTCTGTAAACCCCAAAGAATCTCTGGGTTGCTCCACCTGCTCTCTTGTCTATCCGGACTGCTCATCTTTGTACCTGGCTACATTCCTTATCTGGTTATAACTATCTTATCCTGGAAGCTTTGGCACTCAGGTGACTTCCTGAAAGTCCCTTTCCTAACCATCCTGCCTAAAGTAGTTTTCTGCTTGTCTGTTAAGCCAGTTGACTCTTTTCTATTCTAACACATCCTTGTTTTTCTTCTTAACATAAATATTGCAACTATATGTTTATCTGTGTGTTCAAAATCTGCCTTTCTTCCTATACCAGGTTAGGAACCATACCAAGTTAGAAAACTTTTCTGTAAAACTTTAGATAATATTTGGGGGTTTATGGGCCCTACTCTCTCTGCTGCATCATCACTCCATGTGCAGAATGTGTGTGTGAATGTGTGCGTGTGAATAGTGTGAACATGAGTGTGTTTATGAGGAATGTATGTGTGAGGGTACATGTAAACCATGCACATATGGGGTGTGAGTGTGTTCATATGTGTAGTGTATCTGAACATGTTTAAGCACATGAGTATGTGTGGGTGTGAGCATGTCCACGAACTGAGTGTTAACGTGTGTGTGAAGGGACGTAAGTAGGACATAATAGCTGCAAAGGAGGCCACTTAGGATGGTACTGTCTTGAAGATTTAGGAATTCTTGTTACTCGTGCTAACTCAAGTTTTGTAGTATTTTCTTGGTGTTAAGAGAAATTTTTGTAATTAAGACTTAATGGATGAAATCAGTTTTTCCAACTCAGATATATAATGTTAAATCTTTGTCATTCAGTCCATTCCCCACAGTCACCAAAGTTACCTTTCAAAAATATAAAGTTGTTCTTATCATTTACATCCAGTTGTGATATTCAGTTGCGCTTTGTTCCTTTCATAGGTGAAACCATAAGGGTGGACAGGACCTCAGATATTGTAATTTATTTGGACTCTATGTTTGTTTTAAAATGAAAAGTTAAAAAAACCCAAACATAATGGTGTACTGTATTGCTCCTGGCCACTATTCCTTTGTATATGGAGACCTTTCCATGGTCTGTTCATCAACACCAATGCAAATTTCTGAGCTTAGGAAGGAAGTAGACACAGGCCAGCCTAGGCCCCAATAGAGCTGGGCAGAGATGCCATCCCCAGAGCCACAGGCTCCTGCCACTGACCTTCAATTTCTGCTCCAATTTCACCTTCTCAGTAGGGACTCCCTGGAGCTTCCTATATAAAAGGGATGCAATATTTCCCCTCCCTATGCTTGCTTTCCTGCTTTTACATTTCTTTATAAATTCACATCTTTAACTTACTGTACATATTTAAACAGACAGTGTTGTATATACAAATATATATATATATATATTTATAAATGTATGGCTTATTTTAGTTTCTGTCTCCTACTAGAATGCAAATTTCATGATGGCAAGAGTTTTTTTTTTAATGTATTGTTGTATCCTCCTTGCTTAGAACAGAGATTCACCCTGAGAAGACACTCAGGAGGCATTTATTGAATGAATGAATCTCTGTAGAAAATGAGACCTTAAAAATAAGCTCTTTCCCCGAGAGGGAAGTAACTCAAATCTGCACATCCGTGTGAGAGCAAAGTTGCCTTTGAAGCTAAGATCTTTTTCCTGTGTTCACACTTCAGAAAAAGAGGACACACTGATAGCATCGGAGAGGAAGGAAATGGTGCTTCGTGCCTGGCCTGTGCATATGTAACATTATACAAGTTATTTTTTAATATACCAGCTCCCAGAAGTTTTCCACAGATGGATTATCTTGCTTTCCTTTTGGCTATTCTTCAAGTATACAAAGGTAATCTTTTATGCCTTTGTTTAAAAAATTAGCACTGCTTTCTATCATACTGTAATATGCACAAAATTTCTGAGATAATTTCTCACTTGTTCAGAAAAATTAAAAGGTACTCAAATGCCAATTATCAGCAGTGGAAACTGTCAGGCTTCACTATGATCTCAATTTACTATCATGTTAGGTTAAGATATTTATTTGTTGTTTCTATCATCAAGTCTAACTGAATCTGTGTGCTGTTGTATATTTCAGCATTGTGTGAAGAGACATTTTGGGACACGACCATCAGACTTGCTGAGAGTATGACTCTGGAATGCGTGTATCCCTTCATGGCCATCTTAACCCAGGCAGAGTGGTTCAAGATTGTGGGCAAGCAGAAACAGTCCATGGCCATATTCCACCCCACATATGGTGTGATAATAAGGACATCCTATAAAAATAAGTTGCACTTTGTAAATTCAACCACATCTCTCAAAGATGTGACTCTTTCCTTTAATAATGCCTCCAAAGCTGATGTTGGCCTCTATTCCTGCTTGCTCCATATTTTTCCCCATGGATCTTGGGAAAAGATGATAGAGGTGGTTCAGTCAGGTAAGGACACCTTTTATTTCCTTTTACCCCTACAATGTTTAATTCTATAAAGCCCGAAAGACAAAACTACTCTATCCCATTCTGGTGACTCTTCTCAGTTTCATTTCTAGATTTTATGATGGTATTGTTTCAAAGGAGTATCTCTATGACTCCGTTTCATTTTTCTAACTGTGCTGTCATTTCTGAGTGGAGGTAGCTCAGAAATTTGGATGCTGGTGGTGGGGGTGGGGGTGGGGGTGCATGTCTAGTATTGTCTTCACGATGACATGAGCCTAGATTAAATTGATGTTGGCACCATGTGGATTGCACAGCTGGCTCCCTCCCTTTTAGTACTTTATCTCAGCAATGAGTACCATTCCCTTTTACCAGGCAGTCAGTACCAGCTACAACCCCTGGAAGTTCAAGGACCTTTCTGCATGACTTAATCTAAAATTATTAGTGAATCCTAAGCAGGCTTCAAGCAATGGCTCCATCTTTCACTCCATCCACATTTGGTGAGAGAGGACTTTTTGGAAACTGCTCATTATCATATTAGAAAGAGTCTAATGAGTTCTTAAAGTATTTGCTGCTGTATCTACCAGTGATTGTGGTTTGGGCATTCTAGTAATGACCATATCGAGTGGATATAGTATTTTGAAAAAAGTTGGGTTTTAGAGCTATGACTTTCTATATAATCTTGTGTTAGTGGCTCAATCCTTCTGAATCTCAGGTTCCTGAGTAGTACATCAACTTAAAAATATCACTTTCTTTGTTGAATGGTTCAGGGATAATGCATTTAAGCAACTTGGTACAGTCATTAGAGAATCTATGGTATGATTATCATCACTATTACTATTATTTTGTATGCCTCTGATACATAATGATTAATTATGACCTTTTAAGATATCAGCAACTGTTTAAAGAAGAAAATATTTTTAAAACTGTGTGCTTTTGTCTGGTATTCAAATTACACCCCAGGGACACATAGAAAAGAATATTATATGACATCTGATAAAACACTTTTTAAAAAATAATTCTAAAGGATAAATTACAGAATCATTTGAGGAATAGCAAATGATCAGAGGTTAAGACAAATTTCTCCACATGTAGCCTTACTTTTTAGATGTAGTTTGAGCTCAAGACTAATTTTGTGTATACAGCTAAGGCTTAGAGTGTCAAACAGCAAAATATCTTTAATTAAACACCTATTAAAGTCTATATTTTGTCACTCAAGAACTCATTTGTTGGAGTATGTAGATACCTGTTAAATGCTGTTTGCTAGTTTTTAGTGTGTAGTCCAAACTGAGCGAGCCATTCTGCATGTGGCTTGATTCTTCAGGGTTGGACTGAGAAGGTCTCTCCCTTCTGCCTTGTGTGGCTAGAGTCTTTGTAATTTCAGTCATGGGCTGGGTATTTCAATTTCTGCCAAAGGGCAATGAACTGAAAGCAGGTAGGTAGCTTGACCTTTTCCAAAAGTTTAAGGTAAAGAATGGAGCTAAATTATTAAGATTTTGCTGTACCAAGGTAGGATGTTTAATATCATGTGTGAACAGTTTTGTGAATATTTTCATATTTTTATCATTCAGATTTATAGCTCTTGTTTTTTTGAGGTTAGGAAAAGAGAGTTCTCCAACTCCTGGCACCTTTTCAAAGTCAATGGCCAGATAATCAGGGGTGCCTAACCCTTGAACTGGTTTGAATTCTTCATGATGGTACTCTTCATCATGTTTCATTGCTGTTGCTTTTGATTATTTACATTTTTAAAGAATAGAGTGGGGACAATGGGCCAGTGAGGATGTTCTAACCTATTGTGAGATTTGAAGGGTGAGATTTAAGGATGCTAGCAAGTTTAAACATTATGTTGTATTTCAAAATTTACATTAAATATATCTAAGCTGTCCTTTTTTGTCCCTTATTAACAACATACCAAGACCTATAAATATCACATTTTTGTGCAATATAAAGGGGGAGCTGATTATCTATTTAACAATAAAAAAAATCAAACTTGGAATCCAGAAATCCTAATTGCATAACAGATCATAAAAACTTCAAATGGATGAAGGAATTCAGCCATATTTTTCCTGAATGTATTGGTTTCTGCTATTACTGATAATGTATTATGTGTGAAGACTCTTAATTATCAGTGCCTCATATAGATTTTCTCATTTAACCCAGTGCACACTTGAATGAGGATCTTACTTTGATTCTGTAGGTGAGATCACTGAGGTATCCTGAGGTCCAGTGGCCTTTCTGAGACCTCAAGCTTCCTTTGGGTCCCATTGAATAAATCTGTAAGTAAATGCAAAGTAACAACCTGGGGAACATGAACCCCTGGTGCTGCAAAGGAAGAGACATTAGTCAATGTCCATTAGTCAATGCATATCCTGTCCCTCTTCCTTCCCTTCAAATTTTTAACCCAGAGATGAGCAAATTGAATATCTTATGCTGAATAAATGGTACTATTAATACAAAGTTTTCTAAAAATATGTGTTAGCTTCAGAATAGGCATTTCTCAATTAGCAATGAATTTAGACAATTTAATGGTAATAAAGAATGCATTTATTTTATATAATTCATGGGAAAATTTGCTGAGATGACTTAGGATAATGTTAGGATAACGTTTCAAAATAAGCCCTTCTATGGCAGTCTGCGGTACAAGTAGGGTCCTGGGGAAAATTACTCTCCCTCCATATTGCTCTCAGTTAAAGTAAATACAGTTATATTTATAAAAATCACCCTTCCCCAGAGGATGAGCCACTCAAAATATTCTGCTACCAAATTTTTACTGAGTGCTTAGTATAAAGTCACCAGTGTTTTTCTCATTTAATACTTAGGAAACAGCATGGAGAGATAATGTTTTCTATTATACAAGTAGATGTACTGAGGTCAGAGTTTTTAATTAACTTGTCCATGATTGGTGAGTTGGAGCACCAAGATCAGCCCTGTCAATGTTTCTGAAGTGGTAGAAATGACATGAAAGAGAGCTGATTCCAACAATAATGTGTCAGGGCAGCTCAAGGCAGGAAAGTTTGTGCTGGAACTTGAAGAATTACAAATTGCAAAAAAAATATTTTAAGATCGAGATCCTGGGCGCCCTTCAGCCCCTCCACCCTTCACAGGTAATGGGGAAAAAAATAAGAACCAAGATACATCATGGACAGGTACAAGCACTCAATGATAAGTGTAAATGTATTGTATACCTAAAATGTACCAATCAAAGAATTTAAGGGAAAAAAAAGATAGAGATCCTGTGAGGGAAGATGAAGAGAAAACAGAGAATGTTGATGGCAGAGAGAAGAACGCAGTGGAAGGGTAAACTTTGTGGAAGGGACAACGACTGGTTAGAGCACAATGTAGTTCTATCTACTTATCTACCTACCTATGATTGGCTTATGCAAGCATGCAGGCTGGCAAGTTCAGGAAGCGTAGGCCAACCAGCTAGACACACAGGAGAGCAGATGGAGCAGATGAAGTCTTAGGCAGTCTGCCGAGGAATCTCCTCTTGTTTGGGCAGCTCTTATTGTGTTCAGGCCTCCAACTGGTTGGACAAGGCCCACCCACATTATGGCAGACAATCTGCTTACTCAAAATTCTGTCTTAAATATTAATTTCATTTCAAAACATTTGCCTAGTTCACACAAAATGTAACCATTGCATCTGTTTTGGAAAATCATATGGCATTAGCTGGTTAAAGAAGCACGTATCTTATTATGCTATAATTCCACTCTGATATTTTAGAGATTGCCCATAAGTAGGAGAAAGGTCCAGCAATATTTATAGCAACAGTGATTTTAATAGCAAAAAAATTGATGCCAACCCAAATACCTATAGACAGTAAAATGGACAAATACACTGGGGCTATTCATACAATAAGGGAGGCACTCTACATCTCTAAAAAGAAATGAATTGTCACTATGCTCTCCAACAGGGATGATCTCAGCAACATCATGTTGAGGAAAGAAAGCAAGTTATAGAAAAACTTACACTGTATGATTTCTTTCCTTTACAGACACACAGAACTGAATGATGTGTTATTTATACATATAAACCTAAATGTAGAACTATAAAGAAAAGCCAGTTTCCAAAACATGAGCAGGAAGGAGACAGAATGAGAAGGGACTTCAAGAGGCTGTGAAGTTCATAATTATGGTGATTTTCATATACAGTATAGGTGTTTTCTTTTCCACTTGTCTCAAAACTGTTTAAGAAAATTTCTTTCACATTACTGAATTTCTAATAAAATAGTGAAAAAGGATGCATTTCTAATTTTTGAGCAGTTCAAAGATAATTGTCTAAATTAAGGATGAGATCTTCATTCTGAGGGAATAGAGAGGGAAACTTCAAGAATGATTCTGAACTTTTATGATCCAAGGATTGAAAGTGATAATTTCATTTAAAAAGATGGGGAATTAGGAGGCTGACTTGGGAAAGAAGAGAGGAAAAAAGTCTGATTCAGGTTCACTGAGTTGTAAAGTAGACTTTGCTCGGGTGACAATTGAAATTATGAGAGAATGAATGAGAACATTTTGCAGTTGTTTGAATGATACCAGCATATGTGAAAATGATGGTTAGCAAAGAAAGTACTAATGGATGGGGTAGAGGTCTAAGGCAATAGGTTGGAAGATGGTCATACTGAAGTATGTGAGGGCATTATGTAAAATAGGCACAGGGACAGGAGGGAGAAAAGCAGGGAGGGCAAAGGGAGGCAAATTGTTGATGTGGGACCAGCAGGCAAGTTTCACTCATGTTTACAGGAAGGGAAGAGTTATCTGTTGATGCTCCATTGTTTTTTTTTGTTTTCTTTTTTTTTTTTACTATGGATCAAACTCAGGAGCCTGCACTTGCCAGGCAGGTGCAGTGACACTGAGCGAAATCGCTGGCCCGATGCTCCACTCATTGAGGTGCTTTGTATTGGTTGTGTCATGTAGTTTTCTGCCTTTGTACTCTTTCATATTCCAGTCTACTTATCTCAACTTACACACAGAGATGTTCCTCACTCCCTCCCTATAAGGGTTTCATTCTCTTCTGGGTTGAACAAGGCTCTCGTATCGCCCATGGTAGTTCTCAGAAAGCATCTTCTCCCTGCTCCCTTCAAGGTTGGTGCATTCTGCCTAGGTGCCAGCAGCTGATGTAGCAGCTGAATTTTTCATATATTCTGACATATGTGGTGCTGGCTAGTGACATTAGAGGAGTCCCTTTAATATTTGGGGCCCCAGCATTGATGGAAGTTTAGAAGAATTGCACGTTGGGAGGGGGTTCTAATGATTATGCTGCCCAGTGACCAGCATTTTTTCTAATAGTGTGATGTAGGATTCACAGTTGGAAGGAGAAAAGTGTCCCAGATCCAGCTTGTACAGATGAGTGAGCTGATTTGCGGAAACTGAACTTAATTCATTCACCAAGTCTTCAGTGAGAACCTACTAATGTTCACTGGTATGGAAGAGAGAGGGAGATATGGATCTTACCTCTAAATAATTTGCAAGTATTAGAGGAGATAAAACTTGTATAACATAAATTATAAATTAAGGCAAAAAATAATAACTGCTGCTGTAATTCAGAGGATAGAATTCACTTTTAATTAGGAAGTTTAGGATAGATTTCTTGAGAAAGTGGAACTCGGGATCAACCTTAAAGAAGGCAAGTCAGTATATTTCTACACTAAGATGGGTTAAACAACATTCCGGAGGATCTTTTTAGAAAATTATATACAAAAATAAATAGCTTTAAACCTAATTTTACTTACTCTGGAAGATAATTTTTGGTTTCAAAATAACAAAAGCTTCCAAATTGGATGATGAGCAAATTAATGTAGTTTATTCTGGTTGCCAGTTCATGGTTTAGTTTTTTCTATGTTGACTTACTGCTTAAAAAACATATAGAAGCCAAGTATGCTGGCTCATGCCTGTAATCGCAGCATTTGTTAGGCTGAGGCAGGAGGATTGCCTCAAGTTCAAGGCCAGGCTAAGGTACATAGTGAGTTCAAGGCCAGCCTGAACTACATAGTGAGACACTCTCTCAAGAATCTCCCCCAAACCCAAACCAAACAAAAAAACCCTCAAAAGGCATAGGAAGCCACGTGGATTATGCAAATATATTTAATATATTTCACAATCTATCTGAAGATGTTTGCACACTTTCATTTCAGCTTTTGTTTTGCCTATCCCAAATTCAAGAGGAAGGGAGGAAATATGAAAATGACGCTACCTTGTATGTTAGTGAAGAAGGAAGTCTTAAAGCTTTTTTGCCTGTCAAAGAATGTTCTAAAGGGTTTAAGAAGCTCATGGAGGGGAACTGTTATTCTGTTGCAAAGGTCACCAATAAATGCTAATTTACTTTTTGACATTTCTGCATGATGTTATATTCCTTATTTTTCAAATGATTTTTTTCCTTTTAAAATATTTATTACGTAGCACGTTTGCAGTACATAGTGATTGCATTCACTGTGGGGAGTCGGTACATGCACAAAGCACATCTTAATTCGTTTTACTTCCCCTCTCTTCTCTCCCCTCTCCCTCCATCTCTTGGTCCCCTTTGAGTCAAATAACGATCTATCTCCCTATTTCCTTTGATCTACCTTTTATTTTGCTCTTTAAATTATTTATATGTTGGGTTTCTCATACAAGGGAAACTATGCAATATTTAAGCTTGTATGCGGGATTTATTTCATGTAACATTATTAAAGTTTGTTTCAAATTTACAAATGTTTAGAGGACACAATTTGGTGTTTTGATACATGTATACTTTTATTTTGTCCTACTGTTGATTCATTCATCTTTGATCCTCCTATGTAGATCTCTTTGTCTTTTTTTTTTGCAGTATCTTGGAATCAAACCCAGGGCCTTGACATTGAACTACATCTCCGACCCTTTTTATTATTTGTATTTTGAAACAGGTCTCCTTAAGTTCCTACATTGCCCAGGCCTGTTCCTAACTTGTGATCCTCTTGCCTCAGCCTCCTAGAGTGCTGGGATTGTAGGCGTTATTCACTATGCTTGGCTGCACCTCTGTTGTTTTTAATTTTTTTTTAAAGTAGGATAGAAAAAAGAAGAAAAGATGTTCCAATCTACTGTTAAATAATAAAACCATAAGCTCTTCTAAGGTCCTTCTAGTAAGCTCAGAAATGTTATAAAAAACTTCTATTTTATATATCTATGTGCATTAGTTTATACTTACATATGTAAGATGGAGAAAAGAGTCTGTAAAATGTTACATATCAGCAGTTTTTCACTTAAAGATAAAGAGAAATGATATTCAATAGTACCTATAAGAAACAGTCAACGATGAAACAGAAACGTTTTAAAATCTCACTCCTTAATGAAATAAAATAGGATATAGGGAAGACAGATAATAAAATGTATTTCGGGTCAGTGGAAAGGAAGGCTATGGTCATTGCTATTCTCTAGGGCGAAGTAAATAGGAATCAGAAAGTGAGACAGTGGCCAGAACCTGTGCCAAGCTTGTTACTCACTTGCTGTCCCTCCGAGTCCGGTCTCCATGGGATTCATCTCTCAGATGCTGGGTAAAGTTCTGTGATCCAAAATCAAAATGAGAAAAAAATTTTAAAAACCTTTAAAACAAGACAGTATTAGATGTATATTCATAATTGAATGAAAGACTTGAATAGCTAATGAAGTTAAATTAACATATGAGAATAGATATAAACTTGGGGTTTTGTAATTTCAATTCCTCCGCTCCACTTTCCCTACCTACCTTTGTGCCTCCAAAACAACCCGGTCGCGTGTAATTACTCATTGTAACAAAATCCAGAAGGAAACTTCTTTTTGGCGGGGGGGGGGGGGGGGGCCCTACCGGGGATCAAACTCGTGACTTTGCGCTTGTGAGGCAGGCACCGGAACCACTGAGCTAAATCCCCAGCCCCAGAAGGAAACTTCTAATTCAAACTCGTTCAACAACACATTCAGGCGTCTCAGAGCAGGGAATGGAACTGACTGTGATCTGTGCCTGAAACCATTTTAGACATTTAGGAACACTATCCCGCTTCGAGTAGATGCTTCTATTTCCAGGCTGGCTGTGGGAGAGGGACTCTCGGCTAAATTGCTAGAGAATGAGCTACAGCTGAAGTTTTTGAACATGTCTTCCGGGTGGTCCCTGAACATCTCTTGGCTTTGCTGAAGACTGTTCAGTTCTTGATTTTGATCTCTTCTAACTTTTAGTGATGAAAGGCGACTGACACCTCTTCCACTGGTCTTTTCTACATCTGCTCTTCACCAGCACAGAAGAGGTTGCCGATCACACGCGTTTCCTCTGCAGCGTGGCGTGGGTGTGTGTGGGTGCTCGGGCCTGTGTGTGGGAACACGGCTTCTTGCATGAGTCAGAGCTGGCGCCCTGTGATCTTGGGGGTCCATCCGGATAACCAAGTAACTGTGAAACCTGTTCAGCCCACACTCCTCCCCCAGACTGTCTGGACGTCAGTGTTCTTTAAAATTCCTCATTAAGACCGAAAGCCACAGTGAGCATTCTTTGAGGATTAGCAGGGAGGTGTGAATGACCTTCAAAAAAACCTTGTAGTAATTTGCCTGTGGAAGGATCACATTATTGACTCAAAGTAAAATTGTAGTTTGTATTTTGTAAAAGAAAAGCACTGGGTTTTCAGTGTTCAAACAAACAAGAAAATAACTGAAGAAAGTAAGTCAAAATAAAGCTCTCTGCTTATGTGGAGTTTGGGGCTCATCTGCGCACATTCTTCTAGAGCTAATGCTGCCCTGGGACAGGTTATTTAGCATTGATAAAAATGACTTGGTTTCTAAGCCGTGTTTTTTGTTGCTAGTTTCGTTTGGTTTGGTTTTATAGGGAGTGGATCTGTGAGCAGGATGGCTTTTGCAGTCCTTTGAGAACATTGTAGGAGTCTATTTTTGAAGACATTAAAGATTTTGAAACTCTTAAGAATTTTAAGACCATCAAGTCAACCCTTCAGGAATCATTGCAAAATTACTCTCTCAGGAAACATCTCTTCTACTTACTCTAGAATAGTTTTAATTAAATAACTCAGCTGATGGGGCTGCTTGCACTTCCCTTGGGAGATTATTCACAGTCAAATCCCAACCTGAGAAAATTTTCCTTGACTTCAGCTATTTAACCAACTCTTCTTTTATAAATCATCTTCTTCATAATTTACCCAGAGAGAAAGGCACATGTTTCATAGAATATTGCTATAAGAAAGTGTCTAAGGAAGGAAATGGAGTATACAATATGCACCATTTACTAGCAGTGTAAATAGCTACATGAATCAGACTGGCCCAATTTTGTGGGGTGATGACTGTGACCAATAAGAACAAAATCTGGGGATGAAATCTGTATTTAAATTCTCCATTCAATTAGCAGAATACTGAAGAAATTTAACACTCTCATTTTAGCCAACTAGTTCCGAAGTACATGCTTGTTAGATTTCTTGGCAGACTACATGAAATTCTACGTGCTACCAAATAAACATTTTAAAATAGGTTAGTAAATGTGTGTTTGTGTGTGGGGGGGATAATTTCCTTCATGATGTATAGTATAAAGTACATGAGATGAGAGAAGATTTTAGATTGTATTTCTAATTCACTCCATAAATGATATATATTTTTTTTTAATTCTGTGCTACAATTGGACATGTACCCTTTTGATTTGAGAAACAGCCAGGGAATTCCAGTATTGTTTCTGAGACAGAGATTAGTAATGTTAGTGTATGTCCACAAAGGACATACAGTGTGGGGGACCCTGGCCTGGAAGCATGAGTGTTATTTTAATGGGTGGGTGTTAGGGATGGTAGAGCAAGAAGTCAAATGAGAAGAAGCACTGTAAGAAATGTCCCATCTATGGGAGACTTTCCTTGAACTCGGAGCACACTAAAAACATTTCATTAGAGGCCTAGGTGAAGATCAGAGGATGGGAGATCCAGATCTTGGACTTTATTTTGTGGCTAATAAAGTTTTCAAATAGTGGAAGTCACATATTGGCCATGACTTGAAGCCATCACACTAGCCACAGTATGTAGAATGATTGAGAGTGGAGAAAGCGGAAATCTGGGAGAGGAGAATGCAGGAGAGTAGAAGGGAGACCAGTAGACCTGATGAAAGCACTGCTTCCAGGGGAGGGCCCTGGTGCAACCTCCACAGTGTCTCTCCTGACAAAGAACTCGCACCCTTGTGGTCGGAATGTTGGCCCATGCCTGTAATCTCAGCTTTCTGGGAGGCTGAGACAAGAGGGATGGCAAGTTCTAGCTCAGCTTGCACAATTTAGCAAGCCTTGTCTCAAAGTAAAAAGTAGCAAAAGGGCTAGGGGTGTAGGTCAATCCCCATTGTCCTTCTCACCCCCCAAAGAAAGCTCTCTTTCTTCTATTCCTTACCATTCTCTCCCCTCTTCCAGTAAATAACTTATCAGATGTCTGCCTGTGCTGAGAGCTGCGTGATGTTGGCAGTGCATAGGGGAAATGTCCCAGTCCCTGACCTCAGGCTCAAGTCTAATTACTCTGGAGTTTGATACTTGCTGGATGTGGGTGCCCAGGACAGGTGATGGCGGTGCTGGGAGGGTTGAGGAGGAGCACATGGACATGCATATTGGAAGAATGGAGCTGGGGAAAGGGGAGAGGTTTTTCAGGAAGCTTCAGAGACCAGAAGATGCTTTAATTTACTCAGAGAAGCAAAGTTAGAAGTTGCTGGGTTAAAGAGAGAAATCATGCTAATGGCACAAAGGCAAAGTGGGGCTGGGGTGCTTGGGCACTTCAGGAAAGCCTGAAGGAAAGTTAGCGTATGTTGCTTTGTATACAGAGTTAAAGATAGAATGAGATTTCAGTTTCTGCCTGTGGATATCCAGACTGGGGGGCTTATACAACAGATACTGTGAGTAAATAAATATCTGTTGAATAAGCCCCCCAGTCTGTGGTACTGTGTCACGGTGCGCTCTCTTTATTCACTCAGATTGTTATCTGTGCTGTTTGGAAAGGTCATTAGATGTCTCTTACTCTGTTTCCATTCAACATTGTTGGGTAGAGTGCTTTGTATTTCAGATATGGATCATCAAAGCAGCACAAGACTGGCTGGGGGAGTGATTCCGTCATAGAAAAGAGAACATTAGCATTAACCCTGATAGGTACATAAGAAATGTGTTAATTGTGTACACAATTAAGTGGAATAAAGCAGCCTTTTGTGAGTAACTTCCAGGAAGTGAGTGGTATTTTCCTGGGTGGTGATAATGGTTTCATGCACATCATACATGTTTACTGAGGGTTTTGGATAGAAGTGGGTGTCAGAATGATTGCCTTGTGAAGAACTAATTCAAATACAAGCAAGAGTGGAGTGCAAGAGGCTGGTGGGAGTCTATTTTAGAAACATAGGTGGGAGAGAATGAAAATTTGGACTATAATAGGGACAATGAGGATGAAGAGCAGGGTACATGTTTGAGAGAAACTTAGAAAGTAGAATTGACAGGATCCAACTTGATTAGACGAATGTGTAAAGGAAGACATTAAGAATGACATTTGGTATTGAACAGTATGGAAAATGAGAAAGAGCCAGTTTGGAGAGGGGACTAGGGTTTTGGGTATTTGTGAATAAAAGATGGACAACAGAGTTTGAGAATCTGAGTTATATTCTTTGGTTCTCCTCTGCCATTTGATTTATCTCCACAGGAAATGCTAGGGGGTGAGTGAGACATTTTTTTGTCTTTGTGAGGTCATATTGCAGTTCCCAGTTGGTTTGTATTGGTTATGCACTAAGTACCAGAGACAAAATTCTCCCAATTTTCCTGACAATGGAATGAGACTCATTCATTTTATGACCTATCTAGAATGTCCCTTGCTAGGTGGTGCCCACTGAAAGAACACTTGTTCTGAAACATGGTGGCCACTGGCAAGCACCAGATGTGCATTGTGTCACACAGGTTGACTGGTTGCACCTGAAGAGCAAATGGAATGGAGGTTTTCTCTTCTAGGCAGATAATTTTGTCTAATTCATAAGTTAGATCCAAGGATCCTCATTTAATTGAAGTAGTACTCGCTACCTGTTTTTTTTTTTTAGTGGAAAATTTGGGAATACTCAATAGTTTCCTCCACAAAAATAAAATCAAATAATTCCCTAAGTGTCCTTGTCTTGAATAATGTTCATTGTCTATACTGTTTTCAAATGTTATAAAGTTTCTCTACTAACTTTCTCTCCTTGATGTATTGAAAAATTTTTTGGTATTTAGAGCCTTTTGTGAGATATTTTTCAAATATTCTTTTGGCCCTGTTACTTATTTTTACCTCTGGGCTTTATACTTCTTCCCAGTTGAATGGTCTTTTTTTTTTCTTTTTTCGATGATACCTTTATTTGTCTGTGACACTTTGACTTTGCCATTAACCATAAGGGGTTTTATTTCAAGCACCTGGCCCTTCAGATCTGTTAGAATATATTTCCCATAGGCTTTCAAAAATGTATTTTTCAGTTTCTTGGGATTTCCTTATGGGATTTTTTTTTTTTACCTTTGAAACTATACCTTTTATTCTTTTTAGCCAGAATATTTGCATTTTATTATAGTTTCCATTTGTAATCATGCAAAATTTCCAATGAACCTTTTTGACTTTGCCTTTCTAGTCAGAGTTGCCTTCAGTCATTTGATCGTGAGTGGTGCTTCAAAGCATAAGATTTATGTATCTATTTCACTCCACAATGCAATATAAAATAATATATTTTTATTCCTGTGGACTCAGTAACCAGTGATAAGTGAGTCCATGGCTTTTTCAGAGGAGAAATTCAAGACAGAATGTGGATAACTTAAGTAGTTTACTAGTCTCCCTTTGTTTCTCTCTGCTGCATTTTGCCTATTTTCTTTCAGTCTGTGGTTTTGGATAATGTAGCCCATGGCATAACACCAGATGGTGGTTTTTACCTTGTAAAATTTTAAGGTTTCTCTAGCAGTTGTTATTTAGATCTGAGCTAAGCTATCCTCTATAAACAATGGTCTATCTTTTTTTAAAAGTATAAAAAGGTATAAATTCTCCATTGATTTTTATTGATTAATCTTTTCCCATGCTTGTATCAAATGTATCACTTTTATTGAGGATCTCAGTTTCTTGACTTTCTGGGGATAATAGAGAGATGATTCCTAATGTCTCTTGAATCTAGCATTTGTAAGTCAGGTCTTAGGCTCCTCAACACTAGTCATTCTAATTATCCAAGTTAGCTTTTATGTAAACTTTTTATGGTAGACATTCAGCAAGTACTCAAGCCTGTGACATTGAAGGTGGATGGTCAATTTGATTGATTTGGGAGTTAAACACATTTCTAGCTATGTCTGGGTGGGTAATAGAGCCATAACCTTGGAATCTATGTCTGGTCCCTCACCCATTCCTCTCTGGTATCCTTCCTTGGTCTGCTTCCAAGCTACCATGAACTAAACAGTTGTTCTCCACCATGCTTTTCCACCATGATGTTCCTGCCTTGGACCCTATCAACTGGGGACTGAATTCCCTGAAACTATGAGCCAAATTAAACCTCTCCTCCTTTAAGTTGTGTGAAGTACTGTGTGTCAGTGATCAGAGAATAATAAAGAAAATTGGTCCCAGAGAAGTGAGATCATTACTGTGTTTAAATTCTGCCCATGCCCTCAGACTTTGTGGGAGACTGATATTAAGGGCAGTGGAATAATTAATCTGGTCAGGAAAATTTCAAGACATCCCTACATTCAGCATGGGTGTTACTGGCTGCTTTTTGACAGATCTACAGTGAAAAGATTAGAGCAAAAAAAAAAAAAAAAAGAAAGAAAGAAAAGAAGTGAAGTATTTTGTCTCAGGACAAGAGGAAAGGTACCTTGACAGCATCTCAGGAATTGGCTAGCCCACACTCATCACTGGCTCAAAGGTATGAAAGGTTTTTAAACTCCTTTAAAAGATTTTGCTTTGAAAAGAGAGCCCCAAGATTCCATGATCACTCAGTCTAAGTCTAAGACACTCTGTCTAAGGACGTGTCTCCCTGAGGGCTGCCATCCAGGCACTTAGAGGCCACTGCAGCCATGGCCCAAGGGCTTACCTAGTGTCCTCACTGAAAGGAGACCTGGCATCATTCACATATAGACTTCCACCTACATGTCAAAGGAAGACCTGTCAGGCTAGGGAAGAAGCCCATGAGTGGTTAGTGTATGAAGTTGTGAGAATGAAGCTGAAGGTGCAGTAGAGATCCCAGAAAGTTGGAGATCCCATGAGCGTAGAAAATCTGCTGAGGAAACCACAAGCAGCAAGGGGAATAAATCTGAGAGAGGCCATGTAAACGATAAGCAACAAGGTCATAGGGGTTGGACTTCCCAGGCCCTGTGGAACTTATATATCATCACCACACGCCCCACATGTCAGACATAGAATCATGGGACTTAATGTTTTCCCTACTGGGTTTCAAACGTGTTTTGGTCCTTTCTTTTTCTATTCTTCTATTGCTCCATTTTGTAGTTGGAATGTTTACCCTATGCCATTATACTTTGTGATTATATTATTTATTTTTTTTATGGGGATTTACAGCTAAGAGTGTACCTTGAGTCTCAGGGGAGACATTGACAATGGAGTCTTTAGTAATTTTGAGACTGTTGAGGCTTTGGAGGAGGGATTATTGTATTTCAGAATCTTATTAGGTGGAATTATGGTCTGTTTATTTGGAGATGAAGTATAATAAGGAGTTGTGCTTGCATGTCAAGTGACAAGGGGTGGGATATGATGTTTAAGGTAGATTGTCAACTTGATTGTCTTGAGAGGCATACAGGGCAACAGTAAGCACACTTCTGGGTATGTCTGGGTGGGTCATGGACGCCTATGTCTGTTCCCTATCCACTTCTTTTCTGGCGCTGTTCCCCTGCTCTGCTTAGCAGCCACTGTGAACTAAGCATCTTTGTTTCTCCATGCACTTCACCATGCTATTTCTGTTATAAAGCCAGCTAAATATGGACTAATACCCCCAAATCATGAGCCAAATTAAACTTCTCTTTAAGTTGTTAATGTCATGTATTGTGTGTCAGGGCCAGGAAAGTGACTATTATAAGGCCTTTCTTCTTGTCTCTGAAATTGTTTTTCATTTCTTATAATATATGTTATTTCTTATAATAGATATTATCCTATTATTGTAATAGAAGATGTTTAAAAATGGTATCTATTCTTTTTAGTGCAAATATCAAAAATCTTTCTGACTCACCAATTCTATAATGAAAAACTTCAGGATATTCATTTTTCTGCCTTGTGTATATCTCAGTGCACCATTCACTAAGTGATACCTGGCCATTTGTCATGGGAGGATTTTCTATGTTCAATCTAATGGTAACAATAGGTAATAAAACAGTGAGGATTGTTAATGTTCCCTTAATTATAGTTACCAAAGACAGAAATGGGAGCAGTTTTTAAAAATTTCCATGAGCCAGGGATTTAGCTCAGTGGTTCCGCCACCTGCCTCACAAGTGCAAGGTTCCAAGTTCGATCCCTGGTACCAAAAAAAAAAAAATTTCCATGAAAACAAATCAACCAAAATATTCCCAGAAAAACAAGACAACACCACAATATAAAAATAAAATCTAAACTAAAGCAAAATAAAGCAAAAAACCTCCCCAGAAACCTGAATGTCTCTAGGAAGAATAAGATTAGAAATACCACGGAGAGAACTCATGCCAGACACCACTGAATACAACCTGGAGAATGTAAATTTTGTCCTTAAATTTGATTCATAATTACTTAAATTGACTAATGACTGGACCAGTCATTTATGGTCACATTCAAAAGATAATAAGAGGCAACATAGGGCCTCATGAATCCTCTAGGCACATGACACTTGAGCCCTTGCACACAACAATCACAGTCCCTGCCTGGAGGGAAGGATTGTCCCCTTATTGATGACATTGGATAGGGAAGTTAAAACGTATGGTCCTTTCTTTGATTAAGAAGCCATCTCTTGCCTGGAGCTGTTAACAATCAGATGGCAAAACAAAACATGTTAATGTCTAAAGGAATGGTCACAATGGAAAAATGAGAAGGTCAACCTTGCACCTTCAATGTCAGAGAAGGTGTCATGGAAAATTGCATTCAAGGAGGTTTCCAGGGCAAATGTGGGTTTTGAGGATTTCAGAGTTTTGAGGATTTCACCAGACACTTGCATAAAGGCTTAGAGGACTGAAAGTAGTGAACACATGAGGGGTGTGTGTGTGTGTGTGTGTTTCAATAAAATTTAACTGACAATAATAGGCAGGAGTACAAATTTAACTTACAGTATGTAGTTTTCCAACATGTGGCCTAGTTTACTATTTAAATGTGGTTTTTCTTTACTAAATATTTTTGATACATAATACACTCACCATGGGGAATTGGTTCACATACATCCCACGTCTTGATTCTTTTTATTTCCCCTTTTGCTCCCCTTCCTTCTGTCTTCTCCTGTCCTCTAATCCTTTTCTCATCTTCACAAAGTCTATGTCTTATTTTGGCTTTGTATGGTCAGTGATTATGGACAACAGAAAGGAGACATGAGAGTAGAGTAGAGAGAGGCTTGGAGGCAGTCTATGCTTGCAGGACTCAGTGAAGCTAGAAGTTTTGAAACTATAGATTTGCCAGAAGGGAAGGCCATGATCAGATTTACATTTGGAAAGGATGGTCCTCCCAGAGAAAAGATGGTGTATGGCTTGTATCTAGATGTCCTCCTAAAGCCTCACACACTCATAGGTGAGGCTTTTTGCAGTGTGTGAATATGGATTAAGGGTGTATGATATCTAAATTTGTCCACTGATTGGTTTATATAGCTCTGGGTGTCGATGATGGGAAGCCTCTCTCTGGGCATGGGTGGCATCAGCCAATAGGCTTGTAGCCTGGATAGGATAAAAAGGAGAAGGAAGCTCTCTCCTTGCTGCCTCTTGCCTACCCTGCCACAGACTGTTTATCCTCTGTGATGCCCCTCTGCCATCCTGCCCTGCCTTGGAGCCAGCTGATTATGGCTGTAATACTGGGAAGAGGAGAAATAAAGAGGGCAAATCTATAGTGAAAATAAAAAGGAGAGTAGTCAAAATTTCTCAACTAATATGGAAATGAAGAAATTGATGCCTTTGTGGGATAAGAAGTGTTGATATTCTATAAGTTGCATGGGCTTCATATGTGAATGGATATTTAAAGACAATAGGGAATGTGTTTTCTATGGAAAATTCTTGTGTTTCAAAAATATAAAATAATGGTTAATAAATGTGAGGAATAAAAAGACTAATAGACTGCCTTTTATCAGAAGGAATAGAGGAAGAGAAATAAAGTCATTTGTGATAGCTTTCATAAAATAAGCAAATCAGTTAAGGTAATCTTTCTTTACTTCCATTTCTAATTTTGGGTTTGTAGAAAGAGTGAGAACAAAAGTAGATGAAGATAAAGAGTTGGCCTGTGTTGCTTATAGTACCTAAGTGAGTCTTTTGTGAAATAACTTCATTTAAAAAAAATCTTCATTCAATGTTTGGCACTATTTAGTAAATTATCTATCTTATTACAAATAGTTATGAATCAGTCATGATAAAAATTGTTTTCTCATCCTTAATCCTGCCCAATATTGTTCTGCAAAGAAAGATCCAAATACTCTTTGCTATTTATTTCAGAGATGAATGTACTTTCTCTCTTCAGTAGTTATTTATTCTTAAGATTTAGGTAATCTTCTTGCCTTCAATTCTTTCAAAAAGCAGATTTATTAGCTTTTTTTTTTTTGATACTAGACATTGTTTGAAGGGTTTTATCTACTTCCCAGACCATCCTTTAAATATTATGGTGAAAGAGAAATGTTTTATTTTATGTGATAACATTCCCTGGTTCATGAGGTCTTTTGCAATATTTTAGATACAGTATAAAAGGTCAATTTTTTTTCCACCTTTGTTTAAAAAAGTTCTCTGACAGCTTTTCTGGAATGTTTGAATTGCCTGTGTCTTCAGTACTCTTCCTCACCTTGAACATAATGGAAACAAAGAGGCCACAGCCAATTCTTGGTTATCCTTGAGAAATGAAGCAGAACATTAGCTGATATAATAACCAATACTCATTTGACACAGTGGTTAAAGCCACAACCATCCAAACATTTTTTGTTTAAAGTTTTAACCTTTTTCTATGTTTGACATTTCTCTGTGTTTTGCCCTTTCCTCTTGTTTTGGCTGCCAGACCATCCAGCAACTACGTTGTTTATCAAATTCTCCTTTATTTTCCCATTTCTAAGCTCTAGGTGAATATTCCATTGCCTCCTGCCAGTGACTCAAATGGGAAGCATTTTCCTACCAGTGATTCAAATAGACCTTGGTTTATAGCAAAGTGATACTCCATTGTGTATAAATAGCACATTTTCTTTATCCATTCATCTGTTAATAGATATATAGACCTCTTCTAAGATTTAGCTATTATGAATTGGGCTGCTATAAACATGGGTATGCATGTATCACTATAATAAGATGTCTTTAACTCTTTTGTAAAGATACCTAGAAGGTAATTAAATATGTTGAATGGAATTTCTATTTTTTGAGGAATCTCTATGCTTATTTACATAACAGTTGTACTAATTTGCATTCCCACTAACAATGTAGAAAGGTTCCCTTTCTCCCCTGAGGCCTTGCCACCATTTGTTAATATTTAATTTCTTGCTAATAGCCATTCTTTCTGGAATAAGATAAAATTATAGTGTTGCTTTAATTTGCATTTTTCTAATAACTGGAGACATTGAACATTTTTTCATGTATTTATTGGCCATTTGTACTTCTTCTAAGAAGAGTCTATTCATTTCATTTGCCTATTTTCTGATTAGGTCTTTTATTTTGTGGTGGGGTCTAATTTTTTGAGTTCTTTACATATTTTAGATATTAGTCATTAGTCTGAGGTGTAGCTGGCAAATTTTTTTTTTAATTCTGTGGGTTGTCTTTGAACTCTGTTGTTTCCTCTGCTGTGCTTTTTAATTAGCTATGACCCCATTTGTTGATTCTTGGTACTATTTGCTGTGCTATTGGTGTTTGGAAAGAAACCCGGTGCCTATGCCTATGCCTTCAAGACTTTTACCTACTTTGTCTTCCAGCAGATTAAGAATTTTTGTTTTAACATTTGATTAGGATCCATTTTGATTTTGATTTAGTACATAGTGAGAGATAATGGATCTACATTTAGTCTTTTGCATGTGGATACCATTCTTCCCAACACCATTTGTTAAAAGAGACTGTCTTTCTTCCAGCACATGTTTTTGGCCCCTTTGTCAAAGATCAGATTACTGAATGTAGCTTGAGTTGTTTCTGCATCCACCATTCTGTTCCACTGAACACTACGCAAGAACACTGTTGACTTTTGTGTACTGATGTTGTATTCTGCTACGTTGCTGAATTTGGTTATTAACAATTTAAGCTGTTATTTGTTTTCTGAGATCTTTATGTGCATCATTAATTTATTTATTTGGGCTCATTTTGTTTCTATAATGTGAGCATTCACAGCAATAAACTTCCCCCTTATGACTGCCTTTATTGTGCCGTGTTATGCTGTAGTGGTATTATCATTTGATCATAGAAATTTATTTCTTCCTTAATTTCTTCTATGACCTAGTGAACACTTAGGAGTGTATTGTATAGTGTCTCAGTGTTTGTAAAATTTTTGTGGTTGTTTGGCCATTGATTTCTAGTTTTAGTGTGCTTTGATCTAATAGAATGCGTGGAATGAATTCAAATTCTTTTGTATTCATTAAAGAAGGCTTTATGGGCTAGAATATGGTCTGTTTTTGAGAAAGTTCTATGTGCTGCTGAGATTCTATAGTCTTTTGTTGTGTGGAACACTTTGTAGATATCTAGTAAGTCCATTTCTTTGAAGGTGTGGTTCAGCTCCTGTATTTCTTTGTTAATATTTTGTTTAGTTGATCTGTTAATTGTGAAAGTGGGATATTGAGGTCCCGCACTATGAATGGTTGGTATTTATTTGATCTTTTATGTCCAGTATTATTGTTTTATGAAGTTGGGAGAGTACCAGTGTTTGGTACATATATATTCACAATTATTATTTCTTCCTGTTTAATTGTTCCCTTAACTAATATGTAGTGACCTTCTTTGACTCTTTTGATCAGTTTTAGCTTGGAGTCAATCTCCACTGAGAATAAAATTGTTACCTACCCCTGCTTGATTTTGGAGTCTTGCTATATGTAATATTGTTTCCCATCCTTTGATTTTTTTAGTCTATGAATTTCATTTTGGATTAGATGTGTTTCTTGTATGTATCAGATTATTGTATTCCGTATTTTGATCAAGTCTGCCAATCTTTGTCTTTTAACTGGAGAGTTAAGGCAATTTCCATTGAGAATAATTCCTAACAGGTATTGACTTATTACCATTATTGTATTCTTTTCCTACTATTTACTCCTTTTTAAAAAATTTGTTTAACATTTTGCCTTGCTTGATGAATTCATTCCCTCTAAATTTTTGGTCTTGTCCACTACACGGTCTCTGTCTGAATATTAGCAAGACAAATGAAAACATCTTAAAGAATAAAGTCAAGTAAAGTTTAAAAAAATCACAATATCAATAAAAAAGCAAGAACCAGAAACAAGACAAACAACCAAGACAGCCCTGCAAAAACAAAAAAATTTTAAAAAAATTAAAGGAAAGAAAAAAATTAGAAACTTTCACAGCATAATCTTCTATGCTAGAGTCATGGTGAGGTTGTGAGCAGCCCAACAGTCTTTTTCTGTGGACCACTCAATTGCCTACCTGAAATGATGACAACTGCTGATTCTTCTGGACCCACTTCCTGGCTAGAAGTTGTGTTCTAAGCATTGTCAACTGAGGGCCTTTGTCACAAACTCAAGATCCTTTTGCCTCATTCGTTTTGGGAGGAAGTGCATATGGTATAGTTTGGTCAACTCTCATTTGTCCATTCTCCATTGACTTTCACCGGTGACCTCTCACTCCCACTTACTTCACTGCCTGCCAAATACTGTGGTCATCTCTGCATCTTCCTTCCACAGGCTTTCCTCACCTAGTATATTACCAGAAGACCTCTGGCCCAGTTCTTTATCTTGTGCCTGCAGATGTCTGTCTGTCTCTGACTCAAGACTTCTGCTCACATATTTGCCTGAAGAACCTGGGATAGTCCCCAAGCTCAGCAGAGGATCCCTTTGCCAACATGGGGTGGTGGTGGTAGACTGCTCTTCATGCCATCTAAGGCTTTTCTGGTGATTGAGGAAATGGTAAGAGAGTGCCTGCTACGTTCTGGCTCCAATGAGTCACCCTCCTCTTCCCTGTGTCTCCAGGGATGCAGTCCACAGCTGCCCCCCCCCTTTCTAGTGGGATCCGCTCTGCCCATACCTCATGGAGTTCAGCAACTCTCTGCCTAGGTAAGAGGCCTCCCCAGGCCTCTGCAAGCCCTTCACCTAGTCCAGCTCGAAAATCCCTTTGACTAGGCACCAGTCTCCATCTCTCCTTTCACAGACCTCCCAGCTCCACTTTCTGATCTGTATACTTGGCACAATCCTGGGTATTCTTGCCCATGTGGGAGTCTGCCAGCAACTGTGGATGATCCACAAGCACAGAATTCTTGTTGTATGTTGGGGGACCTGGTGATTTACCTTTTCTGTGTTGGGCAAGCCTTTTCTCTTCCCACAGTCCCACTGCTCACAGGTGCTGGATTGTTTTCAAAACTTTATTGTGTGGCTTTGTTGTCCCATAAACTGTTCTCCTGCTTTCAGCTTCTCTGAATCCCCAGCTTTCAAGATTCTCACTCATTGTGCCTAGTAGGGAGATCAGAGTGATTTTGAGTCTGTTTTATCAGCCAGGCTGCCAGTAAAATGTAGACTCACTACTTCAGTCTGGTTCTCTCCCAAAATGGAATGTGCCTTGGGTCTGGGGTAGGAGGTAGGGTGCTGTGATCCAGGAGAGGTCTGGTTTTCTATCAGCACCCCCACACAGACCCTAAATTTTTCTCCAGCTAGATTCTCTTTTCATTTACCTCCAGTGTCAAGCTTTATCTTTTGCTCCTGCCTTAGAGTACCTGGCTTTGTCCAGTGCTGATTTAGACTCTCACCCTTTTTGTTGCCCCCTAGGTGACAATAATCTTCCTCTGCCATTAAATTGTTTCAAACTAAATTTGTGGTTATAGCACATGACTGTTTTGGTAACATCTTTCAGAAAAGAAGTAGGCCTTATTCATCTTTATACCTCATAAATATTGCCTCATGTATATTTTACAATAGCCTGTGAAGGGTTAAATTGTTTATTGAGATTAACTCAGCTCGGTGTCCTGTGTAGGGCAGCCTTGGGCTGGGTGTGCCCTTCCTGTTGCTCAGTTTGTGCACAGATGTCCTCTGATATTGTCCTGTACCATCAGGCTAACCCAGAACCTGACTCTGCTTCAAGTTTTGAATCTTGGGACTTTTGGCAAGTATGAAACTCTTTTGATCCTCTTCAGAGTGAACCCAAACTGCCCATATTTCCCTTTACCCATCTCCCCACTGTTCCCTCAAAGCATGATCAATACATTAATTACATTAATTATGTAGATGGGAAACTGCATCACTGAGCCTTTTCAACTACTCCTCCCTCAACAAGTTGAGCGAAGAACTACAGATAAATCTATACCCATAATTCTGGACATGGTTAATGTTCTGGACAATGAAATAAAATGATGAAAGCAGCAAATTGGAAAAATGAATTTTCACTAACAAGAAAAATTAACATCAAGTAGGAAAACATATAAATTGTTCTGCTTTATTAAAAAAAACCCAACAACCTTATGAGAGACATATCTTAGAAGCTGCACTGTGAATGCACAGGTAAATATAAGTTAAAAGAAGAGAATAAAGGGTGGGTGAGTGAATATATAACAGAGTCTGAAGAAACTTAATGGAAGAAGCAACATCTGACTCTCCCGGCTGGAAGCAAAAGGCAGAGAAAGATGAAAGGAAAGGGGGTACCAAGGGAAAGGAGCCTCACATGGATTTCAGAGATGAGAACAAGTACGTGTGTGTTATTGCAGTACTGGCAAATAAGACCAGGAGCAGGATGAGTGCTGGACTAGAGCTGAAGCTTGGAGAAACTACAGCTGCCTTATTAGTCCTGATACTAGTGCTAAGAAGTTTGGATTTTAAGCCAGGGAATAAGAGGGTCAGATTTGTTTTATAGAAATTGCTTTGGCTATATTACCAGTGGATTGAAGTGAAGTAGGCATGAGTAGGAAGAATAATGGCAAAACTCCTGTAATAACTATTGAGAGGAGAGGTGATATAAGAAGCCATTCAAGTGGGAAAGCAGAGAAGTAGGCAGATAGAAGGGAAGAAGTGACAGAATGCAAAAGTCAAGACAAAGATGAGGGCTGGGCAAAGACAGAGGTCAAGAGTGGCTTCTGTAATGTGGCAGCAAGACCCACGTGGGTGCCATTTACAAAGATGGAGATTGTTAGAAAAAATGCCATATCACAAAATTTAAGTCACAGTGTTATTTAAATATCTCCTAAGGCCAAACTGATTAGAATATAATGAATGCTCACTGCGTACATATATTGCATATGAAAATCTTTTCTACTGTTCTCTTATGTACAAAAGGACAGGAATAATGGTTTCATGTGGTTAGTGGGTTTACTCTAGTTGATGAATCATTTATTCACTTTTATGAAAGATGAATCGAAAGTCTCTAGCTCCAGTGACTCATCAGAAAATATTATTTTGTGGTTCAACTCTAGCCTAAAAATTATGGATGTATTCTTCTTGTATTACTTTATGAAGCAAACACATCACTATTTCTCAATGATATGATAAATGTTTTGAGTCATAGCTTTCTGGAAAACATTTTGTTTCATACAGATAGATTAGTCTGACAGTGTTTTTATGTTTTATTTTTAATTTTCTACAGAAATATTTCATTTTTAGGGTCCACACTATATGGTAGGGTAGGGACAGTGGGGATGAACAGATGGCTAATGTCACATTAAATTATTCCCTAGGGCTACAGTATTCTTAAATTTTATTATTTAACATTAATTTGCTTTGTTTACGCAATATGTTTTTTAGTACATATGTACCAAGTTAATCTTTTAGCATAATATGTCATAAGGTTTTTAGTTTTGTTTGTGGTATTTCATAAAGAAATCATCAATCACCATCTTTGTGGTTATCTTTGCTTGCTTAAGCCACTGGTGATTTATTTATTTGCACGTGGAGATGACTAATTTAAGCTTGTGTGTAAATTATTTTTGCTGTTGAATACAACTGAAAAGATGCTTTGTTCTGTTATTCTGGAGCTCTATGCCTCTGAAATGAAATAGCATACTGTGATAAATCTCACCTTGATCGAAGCACGTTAAAGTATATTTGAAATCACTACTACTGGCTGGGACATATCCTGTGATTAGTCAGATCCCCAAATTTTACGGCTTTTTGTTTTGTTTCACTTTTAAAAGGCAAACCCATAAATATGATAAATGTAATTCCAAGATAATGGAGTTAGGAAGCCATTACTGAAGGCAATTTTAGAGGAAAATGGAGAATGCGAAATGATGACTTTAAAATATTTAAAATTATGGAGGTGGAAATTAAATTGCAGACTTTGGAGGGAAGTATATACTGTGCATGGGAAATAGAACACACTCCTAATTTAGAAAGTTTACAGTGAGCTAAGAAGCCAGAGGGAATGGCAAACATATAGTTTAAATATTTCAAAAGTAACCATTTCTACTAGTTTTGCCTACTAGTGTTAGCAACAGGACATACCAATTCATAAGAGACATTTATCTGAACTCTTTCTGAATAATTTGGAAAAAATTTGATTTGCTTTTTATTTTGTCTTTGCTTTTAGTGTTTACAATTTTTATATGGCTCTCAGATGAATTCTGCAAATGGAGAGCAACCACACAATAAAAAGCACATAGGGATATTTGATTAATTACATGGATTAATTTACTAGATTAAAAATACATCATATAGACTCTGATCATTTACTAAAATGTCTATACATTTCTGTATATCTCTATTTGTACTGCTAATAATAAATTAAGTGGGAGACAGCAAATCTCAACCCTATCACATCCAGGGTTCTTTTCCATAATAAATATAAGTCCTCTTAACTATTTTGAACTTATATTCATACATTATGAAAATGATGCACATATTTTCAAAAGATTAAATATATGTTCTAACAATAATACAAAGAAGTAATAAGAAGGAAGTAATTTATACTAAGATATGTATTTTAATATATAAATGTCCAGACATCATTATGTGAAAACACAGAATGAAGTGAAATGAGTTCACCTGCATTAAGAATCACTGTCAATTATCATGACACCCATAGTTGAAGACATTGAATACCTGATGACCCTGGATGGCATTGCCATCAATGATGCTTTTCCCCAATGGACAACTCCAGTTAAAGTTCTAATATATATATTTTTGGTACTGGGGACCTTGCATTTGTGAGGAAGGTGGCAGAACCACTGAGCTAAATCCCTGGCCCAAAGTCCTAATGTTTTAAAATAACTCTTCCTTTGATTTAAAGTGAATAGGAGTAAAATTCTTGGAAAAGTCAGAGCATGCAAATACAGTTCAAAAATATCTTGTGGACTTTTTTTTATACTGCTTTTCTTTCAGATTAGTCAAGACCTTTTGCATTATCAATTGTAATTCCACAGAGCGTTGTTAGATTTGGTTCAGACTTAAAAAATTGTCTTAAATATAATAGATCCTAAGCTGCTGGTGTGCTGCTTACTTTAAAGCGTGAACATTTCTATTTTATTGGGAATAACAGTGACAGTCGAATGCACCTGAAATGGTTTTGGTTGTCATTCTCATTTAGAAGAAGGGGCAGAAATCTGATCTGTCTTGCTCCTCTTTCTTTTTCTAATTTGTTCCAGTAGAAATGCTTTTCTAAAAGAACAATAGAAAGAATCCAAAACAAATGCTGAACTCTGTAGCTCTCCAGTGAGAAAATTGAAAACTGACAGTGCTGTTGCAAGGAATTTCCAACCACAAGTTCAAGTCAAAATTTGAAAGTAAATGTTCTGCTCTTTGTCCATGAACACAATGGGTTTGTTGGTACAGTGTGTGCATTGTGAACTTCTTTTCTGATGGTGCTAATGAACTTGAACCAAGTCTCTCTGCTTCTTCCTTGAATTGCCAAAGACACTAATATGAAGTGGCTAACAGAAGAAATCCAAGGACTCATCAAACACATGGAACACACCAAGAGGGCCAGGGCTGTTCTGCACACTATATGAAATTTTACAAAGCGTGACCATTAATTGGGTTAAGTGAACATGATTGGATTAAGAAATGCTCAGTAGATTAGTAAAGCATAGTTTTGAGTGTCTGGGTGGATCATGGAGGCATGACCTTGAACACTGTACATGGTCTCTGGCTTCCTGGGTCTGCTCCCCTGCTCTGCTTCATGCCACCATGAAGTCAATGTCTAGGCTGTGTGATGCTACTTTGTCATGATATTTCTGCCAGTCAACCATGGGCTGAATCCCCTGAAACTGTGAGCCAAATTAAATCTTTCATGTTTTAAATTGTGGATGTTGGCTGTAGTGTCACATCTATGGGAAATCTGATTAATCTATAGATGAATTTCAGAGCTAGAGATTTTCACTTTTTAATGTAAGATATACAAACCAAATTCTTAGATAGTATTGCAAATATTGAACATTTTAGTTTGTTGCTGTGAAATAATGCTAAGAATATATGATCACAGTGAGATGGTTTTCCAAACTTTGGAAATATGTCCAACAGAAGGAATATATTTTCTCCAACTTCATTTTTAGGAAGCTCATTAAAAGCAATAGAAATGATAGTGAAGGCGTGGGCTACCAACATTTTCTTCCACACTCCAATAAGAATCATCTTTCCTTTTCTCCCTTTCTTAGGAGACAGTCTGTAATTCTCCAGTTCTTTTGGGTTTGTCCCTTCCTTGATACCATGCAGGCTGTGAATATGACTAGGCACCTGTGCCCTGGAAGTGTTTTCTACTCACAGTGCCTGCCATCACCTCACAAGGTCTTACTTGCAAAGGGACCTTTATAATCTTTTTCTCAACGCTTGTTGGCACTTATCCCACGTTCAGAATTTAATAAGTGGATGGCAAAGGTAACCACTTGAAGGGACAGATGTATATTTATTGAATTTTCTCTAAAGTGTTGCGCTTTGTTTTTGGAGTACTCGTGCTTTAATGCATAAACATAAATTAATGAAGTGCCAGAGTTGTTCTAAGCATTTTTCCACTTTGCTAAAAGTGGAAAAGTAAAAGGCTTATTTTGTTTTATAATTATGACCAAAACATTCCCTTTCTCACTGTGAAAAATGAGAAATGTAAACTGCAAAATATTCCAACATAGCAATAAAACATCTTTTAGGAGCATTCTTCTCCTCAATTAAGAACTTGGTCTGTTTTCAAAGTTCTGTCGATTCATTTGCTAAAAGGCTCCCACATTCCTTTTTCTTTCTACAACATCTTTCATATTCTCCAGATGCCTCTCTCTTTTCTGCTGTTTTGATGAAGGTCAGGGGATAGAGCCAGGGAAGAGGGCCTGACAGATCCAAGGAGGATGTTGCTGGTTGTTGCAGGGCCATCAAGAATAGTGCATGTGCCCACCGACAGCTGTGACCAGCATCTGCTTGCTGCTGTTCGAGGCATCTGCTCAGAGGGGGTGGCCTTTTCCATCTCTCCTCATAACAGGGAGAGCCTCATGTAGGTCTGGGATTACCTTATTCTAGACATGAGAAACCAGTGAATCAACTGCCCTAAATGCCTTCCAGCTGATAACTCCTTGCTGTGCTGTGTGTACACCTATACCTGAGGAAAAACATAAAGAGAGCCCATTCCTTTCAAGGGTCAGAGATTTACTTTTCTCTTTACCTTTGTGGCCTAACTTCCATCATCCATATGATGTAATAATGCACACCTCATTGGACTGCTGTAAATGTTAACATGACATAGTATATGTAAAGCACTTAGTGACAAGGAGATAATAAGTAACTTGCTCAGACCAGAGGTTAGATTATTATTATTATCCATCTTGATAAGGATAATGTTTCTTTTTGAAGGTAGGAGCTGAAACCTCAATAATCAGTCATGACATTTGTTCTAGCCATCAGTTGGGAGGAATTTTATGTCCAAAAATTTAGAGAATTACACAGTCTAGATATCTCAGTTTCAAAACTTGTTGGAGCTTTATTTACCCTTTCTTGGATGAAGGAAGAAAAAGATGTGTGAAAATGATTCAACACAGGTAGGACTCAGACTAGGCATTATTTAAAAAGTAGCCAGTAACTCACTTCATGACAGTGTTGTCAATTTTGGTGTGTCTTGGGTTTGGGCTCAAACATTTTATGTTAAAGAAATTAATGAAAGCATTTGAGTGGATGAAATAAAATGAAATAATAAAATGCTCTCAATTGAACAAAACTGAATTTCACAGCCAAAATATGACTAGCAGATATCTTTTGGTGAGCACATATTCTTTTCTATATATCACTGATACTCCTTAGTATAATATATCTGTATATTTTATATCCTTGCTATATGTGCAAAAGTATGTAAAATAAATAAGTGAAAATATGCAAAGTATAAAAATTGAATGCATATATCCTTTTATTTCACTGCCATACTTATTTCCTTATTTCATACGCACACACAAACACACAGAAACAAACATATGCACATGTAAAATTTCCTTTTAAATTCAAATTAAATGATATAAACCCTTTCGGTTTTCTTTGTTTCCTTCTTGCTTCTGTTTTGTCTTGCCTCTTTCCTGAACTGCTTGCATTTTCCAGATATGGTGATTACTGCTGTTCCTGCCAACAGCCATACTTACACTTGTTTTTCATCATTGTTATATTTTTCATTTTAACTTTATTATAGCTTGATCTAAATAACTGCAGCCTCTCCTCCCACAGAGGGTTGTATGAAATATTGTCCATCTTTTTGTGTTTTGAACAGCACCTGGAGCTCTTTGTAGGGGCAGTATTAAAACCATAAATCCTGCAGAGTTGGCTGGTGCTCAGGGGGATGTGGTACCAGGAGGGACAGCTCTTGGTGTGTGTCTCTTAGGCAAACCTAGGAACACAGACCTGAAGTCATGTAGGAAAAGGTCTCATCCACTAAACTTATGATATATTGTAATCATGGGAGATGGTTTTTCATCCATTTGTTTTGTCAGTATATACTGGGCAACTTAATGTGCTTGGCATTGGGCTAAGACAAGACATCTTGCAGGTCTACTGCTTCAAAGGACTTGATAAATTCTCAGGGCAGGGAGAAATGACAACAAACAAAATACTGCACAGTAGGTTTAGAAGTAAAACAGAAGAGGGAGTATTTAGCCTTATCTTGGGATGAGTTAAAAAATATTTCCTCTAAGCAGGTGGCATCACAGCTGACTTTTGCAAGATAAATAGAAGTGTTCCTGAGATAAGGTGAAAAGAGTGTTTGAAGGAATTTCAGGAGAAGGCATGGCTGAGGCAAAAGCATAAGGATGAATACTTTTCTTGAGGAAGCTAAAGTACATGATAGATTATAGTAATAGATGACACCCGATACAAAGATAGGAATAAAATTATATATATAATTAAATTTTATATATATAAATATATTTTGGCTGAAGAATGTGTGCTTTGTTCTGGAGAATGGAGAACATTGAACCTTTTAAAAATAAAGGTGTAGAATGATCAGTTTCACATTTCTGTCATATAATTTTGGATACAATGTGGATTGGAGGAAAGAGGGCCAGAGTGAGGAAATTCATTTGGATAACTATTGTAATAGTCTCATTAAAAAAAAAAAAGAAACCTCTGATAAGTGTGTTGTGTTTTCATTTTGTTTGATTTTTTGTGTTCTGAAGATTTCTCTGATACTATTATGTTTAGCTCTAGCCTATGAACTACATGAATTCAGCAGGTTTCTATTGATTATCACATATGTGCTGGATTTCATGTAAATTTTTCCCCTGAGGTTAAAATATGTGCAATTCATGGTTCAATTACTTTTAAAACTTATGGAACATGGAGGAATAACAAGTAGCAAACAAATGTTTTGGAAATTATTTTTGTCTCCAAGAAGTTCAGCATAATTGAGGAAAGCAAAACATACACACACACACACACACACACACACACACACACAAAGAAAATAGAAAACACAGCAGTTCATATTTTGCAGTGTAGTAATTTGTTATATGCAACTAGAAACAAGCATGAAACATGAGGAAATAAGGGCTGCAGGACTCAGTGCCCCAGAGACTGCTATGGGCAGGCGGGTCATGTAAGAGAAAACCAAGCAGGTCTTGGAGAGTGTTGGAGTCAAAGTGAGACAATGAGGGAGGTGTTTTTTCTTTTCTTTCCTTTTTCAGTACTGGGAATTGAACCCAGGACCTTTTCGCTGAGCTACATCTTCAGTCTCTTTCCTCTTACTTTTTAAAAATTTTAATTTTGAGATGTTATCACTAATTCTCTAAGTTGCCCAGGCTGTGTTCGAACTTGTGATCCTCCTGCCTCAGTCTTCCAGAGTACTGGAATTACGGTTAAGAGGGAGTTTTTAATTGGCTCAAGTGATGTCTAGGAGGCCTTGGGTAGCCTCTCCTCCATCCAGGCTCTATTGTGTAGGTCCACATGCTAGGTTCGAAGTAAAACTTATAAAGTCCCAGCACTGCATCTGTCTTAGGGCTGCATTCTCCAGAAGCAGGGCTTAGGAATAAGATACAGGTGAAGGGGATGTGTTAGAAAGTGCTCCCAGGAAAATCCAGTAGGGGATGCAGTGTTGAAAGGGCACCAAGGCAAGGACAAGTTGAGGGAGGTGAATGGTAACTGATCTTGGAGAGAGCTCTGTGAGGGTGACCTGGTCAAGGAAGGGAACCACGTCCCTACCAGCCTAGGGTCAGGGTCCCTCTGGGTGTGTCAATGGTCAGGCAAGACAGGTGACAACTGCCCCAGGTGGCCTCAAACAGAGAAGGCAGGAGAGAGCACAGAGAAGCTAAAGGACCTCAAAGGGGTGAAGGGATCCCAGAAGTGCCCACGGAGCACTGAGAACACCTGCTGTGTCTGTGTCACCCCTGCTTCTTCTCATTGTCCACAGGGCTTCCTGTGCTGCGGTATTGGAGGCTTGTTGAAAAAAAAGATCCCAGCAGGCAATCTGCTCTTTCGGTTCTTCCCACTCACCATTTGCTTTTATCCCTTAAAGAGAACACAAATATTGTATGAAAGTCTAAGCCCCCAAGAAATCCTAGCATTTTTTCAACTGTAGCCATTACAGCACCAAATTCATGGCTAGAAAAATTGGCTCATATTCAAATGTTCAAGACAGACTTGTAAGAGTGAAAGTTTTCTTTAAATGCTGTTGTTATTACTAACTAGAGACTTATGCAATGCTAAGGAAATGTCTTGTTTTATAGATGAGGTCTTTTTCTGCAGAATTTTTCCAGCATTGTTTTCCAAACTTTCAGAGTAAAATTAGATATGAATCACATTGGTGAAAATTGTGACTCCTCAGTAGAAATGTGTTATAAAACTTGGTTTATAAATCACTAACTTTATTAAATCATTCATTTTATAGAAGTTGAAGTGGAAGTCCACATCTGTGTGTGTATTCCACTGTGGAGAAGTGCACGTGCCATTTCTTATTTTCCCATTTTTAACACCATATCAACTGCTTCTTCACCAGTTTTCAAATGTCATGCATCAGAAATACTACTTACTTGTTGTCTACAAAATTAACTGGAAATATAAAAGATGTATAATGAAACAGATACTAAAATAACCATCTATAGGCAGAACCAAGAATTGTCCCTTCTGTGTCTTTACCTCAACAATTATTCAGTAATCCTTGTTCAATGAATGTGGAAGGAAGGAAGGAGGGATAAAAGAGATGGAATTACATGCTTCCTGCATGTAATCCATCTTTTTGCATGAGTCTCCCACCCCACCACACCCCATATGGATAGATTTTCACTGCTTTCCTGCATGCAGCCCTGTAGCATGCCAACCATGGCCTCTCTGGGATAGGCTACTTTTTGGTTTCTGCCTCTCTCCTTGTATATAGCAAGTCTGTTCCAGGCTGTTTGTCTGTGGAAATGTCCTTCCTTTCCTTCTACTTGGAAATCAATCTAGTGGACAATTTCACACTAACATGTTGGTACCTGCCAGAAATTAAAAATGTTTATATTCACTTTGACAAGGTCAAGTACAGAAACTAATTTCTAATTATAGGGTTTAAGGCATCAGAAAGTAAGAAAGTTAAGAACTGGGACTTCCATGGTCCTATCTGTTTCTGTAAAATCTAGCCTTGTAGCAGTAGAAAGGGCAACTCTGGATATCTCTGCAGCCCCATTGCAGGGACAAGCAATGAAGGAAGTGGCTTGGTGACCTCTTGCCTAGGGGAAAATTTCTCCGCTGTTCACCAGTTGACTTATCTGTGGAGACTACGTGTGTGAGCACACATCATGCATTTATTGCTGGCTTATAGCAAGGACTATTCAAGGTTTATTATTTCACTTTGAAAATTCACTGATAATTTTACAGTACAGGAGACAAAATGGTTAATGGAAGCTACAGGGACATAATCTACTCTCTGATAGGGCAAAATTAGAGGAAGTATTAATATTTTCATACCTTTTTCTGTTAAAAACCTACTCTGAAGAAAAGCTCCATTCAATTCCCTAAATGTGGAATACCAGGTGTTAGCATTTTTAGGACAAAACAATCCAATGCTCTTGGGCTGTATTGTCATCTTTTGATATTTTTAAGTCCTCAGACATGTACTATTTAAAATTCTTATATCCCATTAGTTTGGTTGGTTTTTTGGTTTGTTTTGTTTTGTTTTTGGTGAGAGACAATATAGAATTGTTACAAACAGACTTTTCATGCGCTTCAACCTTTATGGTACTGAATTAAACAGAACCATTATTGCCATGATGGAGTTACTTGAAGTTATTATTTAACAACTTACAAGAACGAAAGTTATGATATAAGGTCCCCAAGTCTTGGGAGCTCCAAGAGCTTCCCCAGATAAGCAGCTTGTCATCTGGGGTTGGCCCAGTAGCCTTGCTCAGCAGCTGCTTGGACCCGGAAGTGGTTTGAATCACAAACCTGCCCAAGCTATGCTGCTTGTCATGGAGCTAGGCCAGCTGCAGCACATTTTGGACATATTGCAAATCTTCTCTTCAATATGTGTATTCTGGGCCAAGTCTCAGTTTTGCCATCTGGGAATGCCCACCTGATTTTAGTTACTTCTTCTTTCTTTTCTTCAGTTAAACAAATGGTCTTGCCTGGTCTACCTTCATGATGGCTTTATCTGGCTGTGTTTTATCTCTTAACTGTAGCTCTCATGCTTCCAGCTTTGTCTGTCATTTTCAGTCAAGCATCCTTTTAGCTCATTTTTATCTTGTTTGATTCCATTACCTTTTATCTACACTTGAAATGATGGGCAGAAAATGGCCGTACATGAGAGGAGAATTGTAAACATTGCCGATTTTCGTAACAGGGTGGCCTTGCTATCTCTGATTGGGGGTGCTGAGGCCCAGGCAACCCAAAATGTGGGCGCAGTCACACCCTCCTTCCTACATCGGTGTCCTAAAGCTGCTGTGAAAGAGTGCCATCATCTGGTTGGCTTATGCCACCCAAACTTATTGTCTCTCACATTGCAGGTTGAAGTCTGAGAGGAAGTGTCAGCATGTGGGCTCCTTCTGAGAGCAGTGCCGGGTTCCACTCCCCACTTCTGGCTTCCAGAAGCAGAACTGGATCTGTGCCTTCATCTGTTTTGTCTTTTATTTTGTATTGGACACTGAGCCTAGGGCTGTATGCATGTGAGATCAGCATCCTACCATTGAGCTACATCCATAGCTCTTGTCCAAATTTTATTTTAAGATAGGACTTGCTAAATTGCCCAGACTGGCTGAGTGACTGAGATTACAGGTATGTGCCTCCACCTTCACATGGCGGTCTCTCTGAATGCATGCCTGCACCCACACTTCCCATTTTTATAAGGACACCAGTTGTACTGGACTAGGTCTCCCTACTGTAGTATGACCACCATCTCGGCTATACGTTTACAAATCTAAATCAGCCGCATTCTGAGGTTCTGATGGTAGAACTTTGCCATGTGAATTTTGGGAACACTTCTTAATTTGGTCTTCATGGAATATTGTACTTTTGGGAGCAATGTCGTCCAGCACTTTTGTTGCCTTCTACTTTGGTGATGAATGCAGGGCAGGAGTTGGTGTGTATAGCTCCAGGAATGCTGACCTGCTCTAGGTTTCTAGATCCAATTTGCTCCTGTTTCTGTTCTGCTGGAAAGTGCTTGACACTTTAATTCAAGGTCCAGCATAGCTGACATTTTCACTTTTTGTCTGTCACAGGCAGAACTAGGAGGAAGAAAAGCCATTTGGAGAAATTTAGCCTTTTGTGTCCGTGCTCCTCCTTCTGCCTTTAGTGCATCCTCCCATACTACATGTCTTGTGAGCTTCAGAAGTGTTCATTGGGAACTGGGCATGCAGCTCAGTGACAGAGTTCTTGTGTATCACATACAAGACCCTGGGTTAGGTCCTCAGCACTGAGAAAAAAGATGCAGAAGTCCTCCTTCAATACTTCCTGGACTTTGCTGCCTGCAATTAGAAATTAATCTGTTTATTTTTATTGTTGTTGTTGTTTGTTTTTTGAGGCAGGGTCTCACTTTGTAGTTCAGGCTGGCCCTGAACTCACTATGTAGCCCAGGCTGGCCTTAAACTTGCAATGATCCTCCTGCCTCAGCCTCCTGAGTGCCGGGATTATAGGCATATGCCACCATGCCTAGCTGGTTTGTTTATTTCTTTTGACTGCTTATATTTGAGAGCTTTTTTCAAGTCACATTAGAATACTTCCCTAGTCATCATGCTGCCACTATTTTAATTTGTATTTATCTGGGCTCCTATTAAGAGTTTTTAGAAAAGTTCCCTATTGAGCGTTGTCAGAGTCCGGGCACTTTTGGGACTACATGAAGCCACTAGTGTTAGCACTTCTAATTAGCTGGTATAATAATAGTGGTCCTGAAGATGGATTAGGGAGATTCTGGGCTGTTTAATTTTTAGTTCATTTTAAACATCATGGAAAGGAAATTCTGTTTCATGCATTAGAAGCCATCGGGAGAGGTTTGACAGAGCAGGAGCTAGTAACACCTGAACTAGTTCACCTGAACAGGAGAAGGTGGTTGACAAGTAAGAGTAGACAGAGTCACCCAGGGATAGAAAGTGGGACCCAGCACCATGGAAAAGAAAAAGTTAGAAAGAGCAGCAAGCCCAGAAGGAGGAAACGGAAGGAGGGCAGAGAGGAGAGAGGAGAAGTGCAATGGCACCAAGGGGCTGGAGTAGAGCATTATTTCCAGGGAGCCTGGGCAACTAGTGTTGAAGGGGAAGGGTGTGGGTGATGTTTGCTGTATTTGGGGAATGGTAGAAATGAATCCTTGTTTGTATGACGCACTCATGAAAAACAAGGACACAGAATCAGGGGAGCACCCCACTCCTTCCAGAATTTTGAATGAAGCAGGAAGAAGAAAGAGGGATGGGTGGCATCATAGTTGACCCTCGGAAGTGATAAGCCCTATGTAGAGGTGAGGGAAAAGCAGAGGCTCAAGATAAAGGAGAGTGTAGATGTGGTGTCATTCTGGCATGAAAATACATGGAATCCTGGGCAACTCAGTAACTTAGTGAGACCTGGTCCCGACACGGGGGATGGGAGCTGGGGATGTTGCTCAGCATAAAGGCTCTGAGTTCAATCCCTAGGAATGAAACAGGGAAATAAATACACATGACTTCTAAGCCTCTAAAGTAAAATTAATTAATTTGAATTCAGGTTCTGCTACTTTTTTTTGAGAATTCATAAATCCCAATTTTATTTTAGGTACTATTTTTAATTGTTCAATACATAATGAATCCATTCATTATGGGTAGTTGATACATATATATATATATCATGAAAGACACCATCTTAATTTTTTAAAAGTTTATTTTATTAATGCATTGTGTAGTGCATAATATTTACATTCTTTGTGGGAAGTTGGTACATGTACATAGAACATCTTAATTCTTTTTAAAAGCCCCTTTCCTTCCCTCCCTACGCATTTCTTAATCCCAAGAAAGAAAGAGGAAAAGCCAGTTGTGTGAACCCTGAAGTGAGACATCAAAACTGCACCAGGGCTTGGCTGCCTCTTCTGAGGGCCCAGATTGTGTGCATAAAAGCTTTTCATTTCTTTTATGTTCTTTCATTTTCCTAACACAGCATGTCAGCATCTGATTTAGCCTTTTCTTTGTATTTGTACCTCATTTCTCTCTTTTCTCACATCTTTCTTTTCCCATATCAGGTATTATTTTAATTTGCCTTGTCATTTCTTTAAGCTTTGTTTTTCTTGTGATTTTTTTACCAGTTCTTGTGAATTTTTTTCTTTTCCATCCCTTTTGCGTTGGCTTATAACTTAGAGATGAGATGTTTTCTGTGTGCTTGTTATGTGGGTAAAAGTGTTAACTCCAGTATATGGTTGCATGGTTATGGACTGAGAAACTGTGTCTGTGGCTTGCCTTGTCAAAAACATTTTGACACCTAGAACCACTTGGTGAAGTAGCTTTTGGTGAAGTGAAACCATTTTACAGATAGAGTTCTAATTTAAGTAGATAAATATTATTAACAAATAATATTAACAAATATTATTAAACTTATTTTCACTCCTTTGAAAATGTGCTCCTTTTCTTCTTTTCCTTTTTTCTCTATGCCTTTTCTTCCTCTCCTGTTACTAGTATTAATTATTGCTTTTGTAAACCCAGATGTTCCCTGTCAGTCCCATCACAATTGTTATATAAATTGAGGACTGATACTGTTTTATGTTTGGCATTTTCCCTGTTGCCCACAAGCTCTGTGACGCCATTTCTGCCCAGTGGGTCAGAACCCTGGGTCAGCAGCAGAGCGTGGGGAGCTGTGCGATGAAGGGAGAGCCATGACTGCCGATGAACAGGTCCACCTGTTATTGCTCTGGGCTATTTTAACTTCGGGAAATAAATCCTGAAATGTGTTATTTACATTAGGTTCATAACCTTTTTAGTTTCAAGACGCTTTGATATTTTTCACCATTATTGAGACCCCTAAAGAGCGTTTGCTTATGTGGTTTATATCTGTTGTATTTGCCATATAGGTTTAATGTTGAGCACAATGTAAACCATAGGAATTTTTTTTTTAAGAAATGAGCATTCTATTTTACATAAGCATATAAGCACTCCTGGGAGGTAAAATGATGGGGAAGTCCAGGTGAGAAGTGGAGGTTTCTAATCTCTGAGATGCTTGTCTGAAGGAGTTTCAACATTTAAGGAAGGAAGGAGGATGATGCAGATTTGTCTACATTCCTACTCGACAAAACTTTATGGAGAAGCACAAGTATTTTTAGCTGTATTTAGTATATTTAGTTCTATGCTACACTTGTGAGCCATCAAGAATGAGGATAGTCAATCACATATTAATTTTACTTTTAAAATAGGTTTGGCCTTGCAGATCTTCAAAAGTGACACAGACATCCTTTGGGGGGCCCAGAACACACTATAAAAGCTGTTGATTTAGATTTTTGGTGATAAATAGTGAGTATTTATGTTGGAAACTCCAGAAATGATAGTGGATCGTGGGAGAATATTGAGGGCCCCTTCTTACCAGAAATTCATACCACATGTGGTTCTCTACTGACACATAAGACAGTGCTATACATCTGAAAATGAACTTACACATATATTCAATGAAAATAATTTAGTATCATTTTTATGACCATTAAAATCTCAGCATGACTTAGTGAGTCATCATCTTGGCAGTATTGCAGAACTTGCTTGTGCAATTCAGACTGAATATCATCACTACCAAGAAAATCAGCAGGGTTCTGGTTATGTTTCTCATTACCTGGTTAACCAAATAACACTTAAATGGTGTGTACGAACATCATGTCCTCTTTACCATCAGTCTACCAGCCTTTCAAAAATTCTTTTCTCTTACAAAAATATGATATTATTTAGAATCAGTGAGACTCCATTAATTAACATTACCAATCATTTTGGTAGAACTTTCTGGGTACCTCCTATGTGTCTAAAAATTTGATCCCATAAGTCTAATCATTTGCTTCTTTTCAGATAGTTTTGAGATAGCAGAATCATCGAATCATAGCCACATGACCTCAAGCCCTGGAAACATCACACTTACCTATGATCTTCCAGTGAACTGGGCAGTGCAACAAATCAAGTGGGAGAAGATCCAGCCACATCAGGTAGACCTCTTGGTACATTGCAATCTGTCTGAAGGCATAAGTTACTCCAGATACGGAAAACAAATATTGACCAACTGCACGCAGGGCATCAGAAGCAACTTCATCATTATTATCAACGCCACTGCCTCTGACTCTGGGCTTTACCGCTGCCATTTTACAGCCAGCACTGGAGAAAATGAAAGCTTCCTGATGAGACTGACCATTACTGATGGTGAGTGAACCCTGGATATTTTCCAGGTGCAGTAAGTAGCTCATGCCTGTAATCCCAGATTTCTGGGAGGCTGAGGCAGGAGAATTGCAAGCTCCAGTCCTACTTGAGCAATGTATGGAGTCACTGTCTCAAAAGAAAAAAAGAAAAAATTAAAGAGGGCTAGTGATGTAGCTCAGTGGTGGAGTGCCCAGGTTTGATCCCCAGAAACCTTAAAACAAAATGAAACAAAACAAAACTCAACCAAAGATCAACAACGACAACAACAGAAACAACTACAAAACTAGCCCCTCCCTATGAATTGGTCTCTGTTCTTTTTATTTGTGGTAAACATATTCATTTAATGGAACATTAATGCTTGATATAGATATAGTGGCCATTATTATATTTTAGAATTTAGTGTTCTATCCAGCACAGAATATTTTTTATTTTCTTATCTGCCACATTCCTGACATTTAAAAAAAAACATGTGATATTACAGCCTGTATGTTTCAGCTATGTAACTCCCCCCTCCAATTATATTAACATTGTTTTTTTTAATTTTGAGAATGATTTCAATCATTTCCAGTGTCAAGAATGAAGAAGGTAGGGTTCAAAAATCCAAGGAAGATTTCCTTCTTGTTTCTGGGGGCTGAGTCACTATTCATAAAAAGGCTTATGTTAGTCACCATTACCTTTTCAACACATGAAACCATGACTTTAATACATGTAAATTTTTTGTTTTATTTAAAAAAGTTAACAAGTTTTAAAAGAACAATCTTTTTATTCTTTTACTCTACCTAATATTACTACGACTTGGCACATCAGACAAAGATATTTTTCACTGATGGATGAAATCAAAACCTTGGCAAAGCAGAGAATAATTTTCAGTTCAGTAGAAGATGCTCAGACACCTGAGGATACTTCTCATGTGTATTAAGAAGTATCACTATATTAACATTGTTGATGGCACTGACAAGGTATTTAATCCCTGTGATCCCTAACAATGACAAGGCAGTGCTGGATTAGTGTGTGGGAGCCAGTCTTGAGCTGACCAGAATGCAGCTGCTGCTTGCTGGTGTGGTTGCTTCTTTGCCAGATCAGACCCTTGTTTGCTGCAGCCGTATTCAGAACTGGGCAGAGAAGCAGACTGACCTTGAGGCTAACAAAACTGACCTTCAGGGCCTCTTTCTAAGCAGAACCCTTCAGAGAGCTGCATTCACTTTGTATTTGTAATTTGTCCCCAGTTTGTAAGTGCCGGGGTGATCAATACCTGGAGAGAGAAAAGGGGATTTTTTTTTTCCACTTATGAAAGTACAAATATACATAGATGCCTGTGTGGAGGTCTGCATTACCGTTAAGTAGGAGGGAGTCAATCTCAGGATATCTCAGCTCTGCTCTGAGTAAGATTTGTTGTTGCTGAGAAACATGTCTTACAAAAAAATTTATTTTTTTAACAGTAATTCTTATTTCACTTTATTGTTAGTCTAGCCTTCTCTCCCTCCTTCCTTCATTTCTTTCCTCTTTTTCCTTCCATATGCATTTAGCCAGTTCATTTACTTGACTTCTATTTAGACTTTGTTTTTGGACTATGTAATCCAGGTTGGCCTTGAACTTGTAGATCTTCCTGCCTCAGCCCCCCAACTCCTGGGGTTATAGGTGGGCACCACCACACCCAGATTATACGTACAACCAAGGCTTCCTAGACTTTGGCTGCTTTTTGTAGTCTCTGTTTATACTGCAGACTGATATTTCTTCCTGCATTGAAAATGAAGAGGTAAAGATTTTTGGGAAGAGCAGCCTTTGCAGTGTGTAGTAAGAAGAGCAGTTGCTAGAGGACAGCACTTTTCATCTGCAGTCACCTCGGGGGCCACATGAAGCCAGCAAGCCAAATTGTTCCTCTCCACCAGAGCAGGAGCTGTGGCAAAATATACGTTGCCCTTCTGATTTAATGTCGAACAGTGGTTGACCTTAAATCACAGAGGAAAAATGAGCAGTTTCCTCATTTTAAATACAGTATGACTCCATTCCTGAAGGCATAGACAGAAATATTTCTTACCTCAAAAAGAAGTGCTTTTCTTTTAAACTAGTCAGGAAAAAGAAAGTAAAATTTCATAGATGCAAAGACAAGAAAATATTCCATTCAGAAAAATATCACAAAGAATCATTTTCAAACACATATGGAATAAGGTCTTGTTTATTAGGTGTTGAAAAAATAATTATAAACATCTTAAATCATAGATGAAAGTCATGGACTTTTAGGAGATGAGTTATTTAACTTTTACTAATTATAATCATATCTTTCATTTATCCAAACATGACTGAATATTTTGCACAGAATTGTTTCTTTGTAATAAAGTGTAAACAACATCAAAATCTGCCAATGAAATGAAGGTGAGAATGTAATGGTAGGTATTGTCAGTGTCTGTGAGTTTGAGCAAATGCAAAATGGCTTTTTGACATTCAATTGACAGACTGAAAGAATGAAAGAACAACAAGTGGACTTTTAATCCATCAGTAAAAAATTATAATTGAAGGAAGATGACAACTATGGACTGTATATTTTGGCTTAATTCCTTCTTTCAATTATTATAAATAAGAAAAGATTGAATCCAAAAAATTAAACAAAAAAAATGATAGATCATTTCATTTTCTCTGGTGCAGCTTGATTATTTCAAGCCCTAAAGCTGTTTGGTCAAAAATCAATATAGAGATTAAAGGAGAGAGACAGGTAGAAGATGTAGAGATATTTAATTTATTTCAACTGTCAAGGGAAAGGTGATTGTGACACAAATTTTATAAACTACTCTACATCCTTTTGTTCGTTCACATCAACTTCTTTTATGGGACAGACTATTGGATTCAAAAGAGGTATTTTAAAAAAATTTATAAGTACACACAGGCTTTTGTTCTGACTTTTGCCTGCCCATGTTCATCTTCAGAGAAGAATCTGTTAGTCAGAGGTCACTCAAAAGATTTTGTACAATCTCCAACCAATAATTGTATGATTGTCAGCCAATGCATCATCTCTCCATGACTTAATGTATTCTGGACAGAGGAAGAAAATGACAAAAATCTCAGTTGACTTGCCATTGACTCTCTTTGCAGAATGGAAAGAGATGCTGATCTCCTGTCCTTTGCACTCAGGACTTCTAAATTATTAAGAAATAGCTCCAGATTAACTTTTCTGATTTTAGAACTTGACCACATATGCACGAAAGTAGAGAAAATCTTATTGACAGTGACCAGAATTTTTTTTTTTTTGGTTGTCAGTGTCCTCCAAATTTTCATTAGTCATAAGAGAAGTATTTTAGGTGCCACCAAAATAAATTGTGAAGTCTGTTTCATATTAACCAGGTGGTGTGCCGACTGTTAGTGTTCAAACAACTTCAGCAGAGTGCACTGGTGAAGCTATCTGGTCCAAGAGTGGGTATAGACCACAGGTTCCAGATCTCCCTTGACTGGACACAAAACTGGCTGCGACAAGGAGAGATTCAGAACAATATCGATCTCAGTGACATCAGTCTCAGCCCATGTTTGCTGCTCCTGGTACAGCCACTCACATTGTCCCACCTTTTCCTGGTTTTTTTTTTTTTCCTTTCCTATTTTGTTTTGAAACAGTCTTACTAAGTCACTAAATTGCCAAGGCTTGGATTTACACTCTTCCTGCCTCAGTCTTCCAGTGTGCTGGGATTACAAGTGTGTGCTACCATGTTCAACTTTATATTTCCATTTTCTTAACCAATCTCTTATTTTTAACCATATTTAGGTCCTTTTCCATAGAATGTAGTCATCTCTCTGTTTCTTGTCTTGTTCACGCTAGCCCCAAATGCCTTCCTGTCTTTGAGTCATTAAGCATTTTGATTTTCTGAGACTTTTATAACTCAAAGATTTCTACCCTCCAGTGACCTAATCTACACATTTGTATGATCCAGACTCAACAAAACTTACTTGAGGGTTAAGACTATGACACCTCTGTTGAAAGTTGTCAAAGTATCTTTTAAGCATAAGCTCAGTAAGTGTTCTTGCCTGATTTTATGTTTTAAGTTTCAGGTTTTTTCTTTGTAGATTATTCTGAGATTGGTTTCATCAACATTTAACTTTTGAGGTTTAGTGATTGTTGATTAAATAAAGTGAACTTTCAGAAGATCAGTTGCAATGATTGGGGAGAAAGTTTTTGTGAACTTTTGTCTGTATATATAATTTTCAGAAAGGACTATTTCTTTTTTTAAACTTTGGCTTTTTTATTTTGCATTTTTTAGATAGATTCTGCATAATTGCAAGTCTTCAGTTTTAGAGGATAGAATTTGTAAGTTAAGATTATAGACATAATCACTGGGAAGTAGTGATACTCTAGCCCATGAAATTTTCCTATGTATTTCTTCTGTATAGGGTTGGCAAAGAGGTAGAATTGGGGAATAGTAAGTACACTAACTATTGATTGTAAATCTTGCCTTTCAATGACTTGGTGAAGATTACTGTTTTGGGGACTTTGTGCTCTTGAGTTGAATTATGAGAATATTGAAGAAGAGATAAATTGGTCTTTAGTTTCCACTAAAATTTGACCTTTTGGCTCTCAATAGATTTGAATTCTAGAACAGTTTCAGGTTGTAGGCAAGCTTTTTTGTTGTTTATATTTAGGATTTTGTTAATTCCAAACCCTTTTTCTCATTCCCATGAATTTAGACTAGATTTGAAGATTATAGGTGTGTGGATAGTTTGAGCAAGGGCCTGCTGAGCTGATGGGTATGGTCATTTCCATGGCAAATGTGACACACCTCAGCCTTTTGTTATCTGTAAATATATGGAAAATAAAACACCCCTGAAAATTATGTGATTGAACCACACAACCAGACATCCAGATTGCTAGTTACACTGCTCATAAGTTAAAATAGCCGCTACTGACACAGATCAACCACTATTTTCAGCCCAATTTAGTTTTGGTTTTAAAATTCTGGATCGTAAGTGGCTATCCAGATGTAACACCATTTCCTACATCACAAGTCAGTTGATTACTCAATCATGACTGATTATGTCATTGCATCTTGATAGTTGCCCCTGCCTAAATCAGTTTTATTTTTGTTTTTGTTTTTTTTAAGATATTGCATTTCTGAAAAAGCAACTGGTCAGTTAATTTGTTTTGTAAACCCCACATACTGATTTATTTTTTCCTAATACACAAAATCATAGAATGTTTGCCTGTAGTCATTTTCATACATACTTTATTTATGTAGATGAATAGTGTATTGAATTCAATAATAGTGACAAGTTTACATAAAAGAGAGAAATTCTAAAAGGTCACACATTAACTTGATTGGATGAATTGCACTGCTGAATGTCTCATGTACATAAAGCAAGTTCTAACTGAACACTGCTATAAACAATCCAAGTGAATAGAATTAGAAAGCAGTTGATCCTAGGAATTGCACTTCTGTAAGTGGGCCTTCAACAGATTGAATTTTAAAGTCTTTTCATTAAGTTTTCCTCTCTCAGGAAATTTAGACAGATAGGGTTTCAGGTTCAGACAAATGCACTGATTTTCTTTCCTTTTAAAATCTATGCATAGCCACATTTATTCAAGAAACCTTCGTAATGGCTCCAACTGCAAAATAACAGCTTATACTTTTTTGTTATCCCTGGAATTTTTATTCTAAATGCTCCTGCGAATTGTCAACAGCTTGTGGTTGTCCCTTGGAGCCTTATTAGAAATTGTACATAGGTAAGTGTAGGAAGTGTTCTCCAAAGGCAAGTGGAAAATTATGCACTTAACATTTTTTTTAATTTAGAAAATGTTATTTTTTTTGTCACTTTATTAAATTCTTTTATTGGCACATTGAAGGTATACAACACAATTACATTTCTCATTGGGAATTGTACCTTTACATAATGCGTCTTGGTTTTTATTTTTTCCTCATTCCTAGCCCTCCCTTCACCCTTTCCACCCTTCCCTATTTACAAAGACTTTATTTCCATTTTTTCCATTTCTCATCATTTTTCCTTTCCCTTCTTTCCTTTCACCCACCCCTCCCACTACTCCTACCCCTTTGGACCTTTTCTTCTTATTTTGCATTATCAATTATTCATTCTAATCATTGGTACATTTTAGGTATACAATATAATGACATTGATCATTGGAAATTTGCACCTTTATATAGTCTCTCTTGGTTCTTATTTTTCACCCTTGCCCAGCCCTCCCTTCAACCCCTCCATTCCTCCCTATTTACAAAGATTTTGTTCCTATTTTTCCATTTTCTCATATTAATCCCATTCCCTTCTATCCTTTCCCCTAGCCCTCCCACTTCCTTCCCGTTTGCCCCTTTTCTTCCTATTTCACATTACCTATTATACATTTAGTCCTTATTTACACTTTCAGTTTCTCACACTAGAGAAACTATTTGGTATTTATACATGTGTGCCCTATTTATTTCACTTAAGAGTAATGCCTCAATGTGCATCCACTTAGCTATAAATGTCTCTAATTTCTCATTTTTATGGCTGAGTAGGATCTCTTCTTATTAAAAAGCTTCTGCACAGCAAGAGAAACCACCAGCAGTGTGAAGAGACAACCCACAATGTGGGAAAAAATCTTCACCTTCTCTTTCTCAGATAAAGGTCTACTATCTCAAATCTATAAAGAACTTAAAAAGATCAGACTTCCCAAATTAAAAGACCCAATCCGAAAATGGGCATCTGAAATGAACAGACATTTCTCAGACAAAGAAGTAGAAATAGCAAATAAATATATGAAAAAATGTTCAACATCACTGGTCATTCGAGAGATGCAAATGAAAACAACGCTGAGATTCCACTTCACTCCAGAAAGAATGGCTGCTATCATGAAATCAACCAATAACAAATGCTGGTGGGGCTGTGGGGAAAGGGGAACCCTGCTCCACTGCTGGTGGGAGTGTAGACTGGTGCAACCACTGTGGAAATCAGTATGGAGATACCTCAAAGATCTAGGACTGGAAGTCCCATTTGACTCCGCTATTCCACTGTTGGGGATCTTCCCCAAAGAATTAAAAGAATCATACCACAGTGATATATGTGCACCCATGTTCATAGCAGCACAGTTTGTGATAGCTAAAACTTGGAAACAGCCCAAATGCCCATCAACTGGAGACTGGATCAAGAAAATGCACTTAACATTTTTAGAAATTAGTTCAATTGGCTTAATGTATTTCATTCTTAACAGAAATTCCAATTTTTAGTATTCTGATTTAATTAATCAGACAAAAATGTCTAAGTTCACCTGAAGTATTCCAGGCATACTGACTTGACTTTTGGCAAATATTTAAGGGCAACATAATGGGTTTGGAGAGGACTATTTTATTAAAAAGGTCAGAACATGGAGAGTGAGCATGGGTGAGTCATTCTGAGAGTTATCTCTGAATCCAAGTTTGTACCTTCAAGTTATTTTTTACACTGAAATGATTCAGGGATTCTTAAGAAGCATTTCTTCAATGGAAAAATAAGTTCTTATTTTGGTACACTCTTGTTAGAACTGAAGAGTAGCCATGGTGCTTCTGATGTTTAAGCTGTAAGAATGGCAGAGAAGAGATTCCTCTCTTCACAAGTATAATGTTGAAATGTTAATGCTTCTAGTTGGATTGGTAGAAAGTGAAAGTGGCTTCAGCTATACAAATAGTGAGTGAAATAAAAAAAAATACCTTATTTTGATGTTGATGGGCAGGAGGAAAAGAAAGAGTAGCTGCTGGAGAGAAGGGTGTATTAGCAGTGGGTAGGATATTTTCTATGGCTTCACAGCAGAGAAGTGTCAGGACACTACATGCTAATGATCTCCAAATGTGGGCTACATATGAGACAAGTTTACAAATATAGAAAAATAGAAGCTCATACAGTACAGTTGTTCTGAAATTAGTGTGTCTTTAGGTTTTCATATTTTATTTGTAGCCTTAGGACAGGATCTTTGGTCTTAATTTGTGTGTGTATGTGTGTGTATACATGTGCAAATTAATATATCTGTGAACATTTGTTAGAAGGAGCAATAGTTTATTTAACCTGCCAAAACATAAAAGTCAATGCATGTAGTTGTGTGGGCAATTTTACATTCATAATTAACACATGCATATGTGCCAAATCTCAAAATTTTATCGAAATAATTTTGCTTTTATGCCGACTGCTGTTTTCTCTTTCTGATCTAGTAAAGAAAGTTACCATTTTTGAAATTTAATCATGCCCATTGTGATATCAACTTGATAGAATTAAGAAATACTTAGGGGATTAGTAAAGATCACCTCTGGGGGCGTGTCTGGGTGGGTCATGTATGCATGTCCTCAGATGTTATTTAGTGCTCCTGGCTCCTTCCTTGTGACACTGTTTGCCTGCCTTGCTTCTTGGCCACCATGAACTAAGCCTCTTTGTCACACCCTTCTACCATGATGTTTCTGTCTTGATCAGCCCAGCTGATCATGGGCTGAATGCCCTGAAACTGTGAGCTGATATAAAACTTTCCTTAATGTTGTGGTTGGGTACTGTGTCTTAGCAATGGGAAACCCGACTAATACACAGGGATATGTCCTGGAAAATATTTGGTAAGCATATATATTATGCCAATAGCTAATCTAAGAATTCATACATAATTGCTCATTTACTTTTCGTTTCAATTCTATTTTTAGCTGTATTTTACAGATGAAAAAAGTAAAGCATGGGAGTTTAGGTCACTTATTCAAGGATAATAAGTGGAGGAGCTGGGATCAGAGCAAGGCAGACTGGATGCAGAATTCTTGTTCTTAGCCACAGCACTGAATTTCTCCTCCAAATGGAAGAAAAAGTATTATTACTATCAACAATCATAGCGCAATAGAAGCTGGTATCCATTGAGTGACAGGGTCTTGCTTTCTTGGTTGTAGAAAGTTTGTACATGTATTGGGATTTAAACTGAACCAACATACAGACCCATATAGGGGACGGTACAGGGCTTGTTTCCCACTTCTTTGTTCCAGCACTGAGTGCTTGGGCACATTAAGGTCGTCACCCTCATGCTCAGGGGCTGTGTCGGGTAGTTTCTGCTCCATAGATTTATTGTCTCTTATCATGGGGTTGTGCATGTTTTGGAATCAGTTCACATAAGGTAGGCTCCCCACACCGTCATAGGAAGAACTAGCAAAGTTGGGTGGCAGGTGTGAGGATCCAGAGTGGAGGTCCTGGTCGTGGATAAAATCAGGTCCACACCATGACCAGATTAAGAGATTCTATGGTTTAAAGGCATCCCTCAAAGTTCAAACGTTAGAAACCTAGTTCCCAAGGCAACAGTGTTAAAAGTAGGACTTTTAGGAGATGACGAAGTCATGAGGGCTCTATCTTCAATGGATTAATGCCATTACTCTGGGAGCGGGTCAGCTACCATGGGAATGGGTTCCTGATGGAAGGATGAGTTTGGCCCCTTACTTCTTTCTTGCTCTCACTATCTCTTGCCCTTCCACATTCCACCATGAGATGAGGTAGCAAGAAGGTCCTCACAGATGGCAGCTCACTGATACTGGAGTTCCTAGCCTCTAGAACCATGAGTTCAATAAATTTCTGTTTGTTATAAATTACCAGCCTATGCTACATTCTGTTGTAGTAGCCTAAAAGGGTCTATGACAAGGGAACTTTAGAGCTAGCCCCTGGACAAAGGAGACACAACAGGCAGAGAGAATTGGGGATAGCTCAACTCTCACACGACTTCTGGCACCACAAAGCACCTGTGCACCCACAGCCTTCACCAGATCCCCAAATAGACTTTTCCCTTATGGAAAAATCCTACTCTTCCCTTGAACAACTGCTGAGGAATCTGCTAAAGGTTCCCATACACACTTTCCCTCTTAAGTTCCTCTTTTCTCAAATTCTGCTCTCCTCTTATTTATATACAATAGACCCTATTTGACCAAATGACCAGAGACTGGAACTAAAATTAGTAGAAATCAGAGCAAGAGTTCTTTCATCCTTAGGGACAGTGAGTACTGAAACCCCAAAATCTCCCAGAGAAAGCAAGATCATTTTCTATGTTCATATTTTAACCACCATAGTAGCTCATATTTCTATAATTTTATGTTGTACAACTAAATATATAAATATTTCAATAGTACAGTATGCCTATGTTGTGTGTCTTATTACAACTTGCAAATGGCAGGTTATCCTGATTTTTGGTAGGGCATCTGAAAAATTTCCTATTGTATCTTTAAGGATAAGGATAATGATAACATAATGTAAAGTTAACATCTGAATAAACAACAATAATATTAACAATATTCTGGGGAAATAGAAGCAAAATCTCCTCCCTACCCAGAAAACTGCTCCACAAAGGTAGAAGAGAAAGAAAGCTATTTTATTATTGAATAGACATTAAATAATAATGTGATGTGAATCACAGGCAGCCTACCAGGAGATTGCAAAGACTCAAAGAATTCTCATCCTTTTGTACAGACAAGCAGATGCAGTCAGTTATATATGTGTTCTAAAGATAATGACTGATCCTCAAGTAAAAGAACTTCACAGCATCATTTGTCACACATAGATTCACCCGGTGAGTGGGGTGGCCACCTGTGTTAGCTAACTGGCTTTATCCAAAGGTACAAGAAACATCTACATGTCAGGACAGGAGTAGGTTTGCACCTTGGAGGGAGGAAGTGAAACTCCTCCCCTCCCATGGAGGCACAATCACCACTGATGAAAACATTTCAAAGTGGTGACCCCTAGGTCTTTGAGAAAGATATTTCTTCATCATAAGGCTGAGGAGAATCAGCTTTTAAGGATTTACTTACATTTTAAGGAGTCAAAGAGAAGCAGACTATATATTTTCCAAGGAAGAAATTGAAAGAAGGACTGGGGCTAGGGGGCCAGAGCTCCCCCAGAAGGTACCTCATAGAGTGGAGTAGTGTTTCTCAAAGCCAGTGCTGTGGAACACCAGCCTCAGGTGTTCTCACACGAGTGCTACAAGGCACAGATGCCCAGATGTTGTCCCCATGTCTCCAGGTCAGAGCGATACTTAGCTAGGTTCCAAGTGATTATTATGAATACTTAACATTGAGTCCCAACTTGTAGACTACCAGCCAAGTCTACTTTTGTTTATTTTTATTTCCAGGGTTGTAGTATTTTCTTATCTGAACATGCTTGAACAAAGTCAAGAGTGAGAAACAAAATAACAAAGCATAAAAGAAATGAAGTAGATGTATTATGTCCTGTCAACGGACAAGCACAGTAATAATAGTTCGTGTTGACACTTTTGCCATTGACTCAAAAAATGACTCTCAGTCCTAATCAGGATTATTTACTCTTGGGAATTTGTCTTCTTGTTAAAACAAATTAATGGTAACCAATTAGAAAAATGGCAAATAAATGTTAGACTACAGAATATTGAAGGAAACACACAAAGAAAGTTAACAGCTTTGTAGACAGTGAAGATAAAAGAGTATCATGAGACACAGGTAACTGAAAGTGGATATTACCATCTTGGTTCTCATCATTGCTTATAGCAAAGTGTAAAACTTGGTGCTCAATGTGATGGCCCAGCTTGTTTATATTTATTATTCTCTGCTTAACAAGGCAAAAAGATACGCTATTCTGCTTATAATTATTTTCATTTAAAAATTGTAATTTAAACACTTGGTACCTAAAAGGAATATGCTTCACTAGTTTAGAAAGGTCATATGTATCGATATCATTATTTGTTGCCAACATAAATCAGATCTATTATATATGTAAGGTTTATTATAAATAAAATAAGAATGTATATGTTCTTACAAGGATGTAATGGAAATATTCTAAAATGAGGCATTGGTATTAAGAAACAACCAAAATATTTCTAAGTTGTGTTTGGGTCGTCTACAACCCCCTTACTTGACCTGGGAAGCTCTAGAAGGACTCACAGCATATAGCCTATAGATATGCTCATAGCTTTGAGCAGAAGGACGCAAAGCAAAACCAGCAAAGGGAAAGATGCAGGGGGCAGAGTCGGGAGGACTAAATGATGTTCCAGAAGAAAAGAAGATACTTAGCACAAATTACATTGATGTAAAAAGTTTAAATACAGTAAATTTTATTGGTTCAGGAATGACAGAAAGGTAACAAAAGTCCAAGTTCTCACCTGCCAGGCAAGGGACAACCTTGAAACTTGGTTGTTGTGGGCTTACCATCCTAAGGCTTTTTCTGTATGCTAATTCACTAGGAGAGCGGAAAAGGCCTGTGCAGCACTTGACATTCTGACCTATGATGCATTAAAACAATATGTGCTCACAAAAAGTGTGCAAAAAGTATAATATCAGACCAATAAGTGGTTGGACGAGAAGATGAGACATTTAATATAATGGAGTCAGGCCTGAAATTTTTCTCAATAAATGTACCAAATAATACATGTTCTCTAGACTTTTGTCTTCATCCACCAACTTAAATACCCTTGCCACACACCAAATGTTTTTGAGTACTGTCCCCCATGGTGCAGCATAAGGCCACACTTCGGTGTCAGAAGATGTCATTAGTGTACTTATTCTATATTATGTTGGGAAAACTTTCAACTGGTCTTAGAATATGTGTTTCTGAGCTGACATAACCTTTTAAAGCACTTATGCCATTATGAAAACCATTTTCTGCCAAGAAAAGCAAAGGATAGCAAAATTTGTAGTTCAGGTTGGAAACTTGCTTCCCTCATTGGTTTGCTGGATAATGACAAGAACACTGTTTAGATTCTCTGTACCTATGCTTCTCAGTTAAACCTGATAGTAGTTTTTAAGGAAGAGTAGTTTCTATTTATTCAAAAGAAAGATTGGACTTAGAGTATCGCCTCAATATGCATCCATTTAGCTATAAATGACTCTAGTTTCTCATTCTTTATGGCTGAGTAGTACTCCATTTTATAAAAAAACCCCACATTTTCTTTATCCAGTCTCCAGTTGATGGGCATTTGGGCTGTTTCCAAGCTTTAGCTATTACAAACTGTGCTACTATGAACATGGGTACACATATATCTCTGTGGTATGATTCTTTTAATTCTTTTGGGAAAATACCCAGTAGGAAAATAGCTGGGTCAAATGGGACCTCCAGGTCTAGTTCTTTGAGGAATCTCCACACTGATTTCCACAGTGGCTGCACCAGTCTGCACCCCACCAACAATGCAGAAGGGTTCCTTTCTCTCCACACCCCCGGCAGCATTTGTTATTGGTTGGCTTCTTGATAGCAGCCATTCTTTCTGGGGTGAGGTGGAATCTCAACATTGTTTTCATCTGCATCTCAATACCAAATAGTTTCTCTAGTGTGAGAAACTGAGAGTGTAAATAAGGACTAGAAGGATTAATAACTAATAATTGATACTTTGAAATAAGAAAAGGTCCAAAGGGGTAGGGGTGGTGGGAGGAGATGGGGAAAGGAAAGAATGGAAAGGAAAGATTATGAGAAAAGAAAAGAAAAGGAAACGAAGTATGTAAATAGGGAAGGGTGGAGGGGTGAAGGGCCCACAGGTAATGGGGAAAAAATAGGAACCAAGATACATCATGTACAGGTACAAGCACCCAATGCTAAATGTAAATGTATTGTATACCTAAAATGTACCAATAAAAGAACTTAAGAAAAAAAAAAGAGAGATTGGAGATTGAAGTCATGATCCCTTAATTCTTTGAGAATCATTTACTCCCTAGGATCTACTTGCAATAAAATAGGGAAAGATTTCTGAAATGTAAAGTATAAAACTGATCTTTACAAAGATAGATGACCTTAGAAAACCTGGAATAATATTATCACACCAGCATCCACCTGACATACATTTCGGGTGCACAGTTCTACGAACTTTGGGCTAGTTATTTCCTGTGATCCTCCAAGGCTTCAAGTACTTTATGTATTTTGGTCACCACTATCTGTGCCCTTCCTAAGGAAAGTGAGTTCACCTACAGGAGCAAGCATCCTTTGTCATTTATGACTAATTCATCATGACATTTCAATATGAAGAGTAGAAATGAGCTAACCTTAGTTTGGAATGTATGCATATTAAAATGTTAGTATAAATGTAATGTGTACTATTAAGAATTTACATGGAGCTTAAAATATTTAAAGTACCTCTATATGTTTTATTGCTATTCTTAGGGTTGATTTTATCATCATTTTATAGTGCCAAAAAAGTGAGAGATTACATGTCCTATATAAGATCTTCCAGGAAGAAGAATGAGAATACAGGATGAGCCCTACAACTTCTTTCTTCAGTGTCTGTCTTTCAAACAACTAATGTCTAGTGTGAGGTGGAGGTGGGGTATTTTTATGTGTCGTATAGAGAACTGAAATTTGGAAACACCTTATATGAAGAATCTGTCAACTCACATGTAACTTCTCTACCTTAACTTATTATACATAGCCTGAGATCTAACATTTCTGCTTCTCTTTTTAATGAAGTAAGAAAATAATTTTTAACTAGCACCATGACTTACCCAGGGCTTCTTACAGGGTCAAGATGTGTGAGTTTTTCTTATAATACTTTTTGATCCAGTTATTTAGGTTCTAAATTAGTTGGTTTCTTCACTTCTCTATCCTGAACTCTAAAAATGGAGAACCAACAGACATGTGTGGCTGCCCTGCCTGCCTGGCTCTGCGGGAGGGGCCTGGCAGCATTTCTATCATGAGACATTTCTAAAGGTTTATAACTCAGCCGTAAATACTTGTCACTGGCAGAAATGTAGCCTAGAGGATCACAGGGCTGGAGTAAATTATTCATTTATAAATTTCACTGACTGGCTTTAAATTATTTTAACTGTATTTATCTTTTGTAATGGGAGAAAAAAATAATAACTTTATGGTTCAAGACATTTCTGTCCTCCTATGAATCAGCACAGCAGTGGAATGTAAGTTTTAAAAAAAGTCACCAAAAAAGTGGTCACCAAAAACAATAATTCTTCCTTCTTCAAGAGAAAGGCTTGAGGGCTGACATTATTCAACAGAAGATCTAATAGCAGAACTTAAGGGAAAAAAATGAATGTTATGAACTATTGATTAACTCCCCAAAGCCTCCATCCTCATTTGCTCTTTTATTTCTTATAGGGCTCAGGGAGTTGCCTTTAACACCAGACTGGGTGTTGATGCCACAGCTGCAGGCAGAGGGCAGGAAGGGGAGGGCAGGAAGGGGAGGGCAGGAAGGGGAGGGAGGGCAGGCATTGCTGGTTTGATGGGGAATGGTCCCTGTGTTATTTCAGGAGCAGAGCTGCAGACCCACCTACCCTCTAAACTTTTTTACTTGTTTCCTAAGGGAAAAGTCTTGCTTCACACTTGTTCTTAAATTGTAGAGGACTTTTCAAAAGAACATAAATTCTACCAAATCAAGCCTTAAATTTGTGTTTACCCAGCCCCTTATCTGTACTACCAGCTCTATTGAAATAGTATGCATTTAGACACTGAATGGATGAATGGATCAGAGTCTGAGGGGTCAGACATACCTAGAAGAGGCTAAAATATGTTTCAAACTTAAATATTTAAAATTTGGACTTATAATTTAGCAGGGTGACACAAATAGTCACACTTTCAGTTGGACTTTACTTCCAAATTCACAGAATTTACGACTTGATAAAAAAGTCACCTTAATCCTTAAGGATTCAAAATCTACTTCTAAAAAAGCAGTTTTTTATATCTTGCCTCTTAAATATAACCACTGAAATTTGGTAAAATAATCTATTTTAAGTGTACAGATCTTTACAATTTTGTACTATTTTTTCCTGATTACAAAAACCACACATCAGTTAGAAAATTTGTAAAATACCAAAATTGCTTTAAATACTGCAATTGCTTTAAAACAAAAAATGTATACATATAACTGTCAAAAATTAAATATATTCAAGGTGTATAACATGATGGTTTGGTTTCTGTAAACATTATGTAATAATTGGAACAATCAAATTAATTAACACATCCCTCACTATCCATGTTATCCATGAAACTGTTCATCTTCTAACTGAAAGTTAGACCCCTCATCTCCTCATAACTACTGTGAACTTTCTACTTCTATGATTTCATCGTTTTTAGATTCCTACAAATGAATTCATTTAATATTTGACTTTCTGTGTCTGGCTTGTTTCACCTAGAATAATGTGCTCTAGGTTTATGCATGCTGTTGCAAGTCTCAGTATTTCATTGCAAAAAACCACAAATAACCCTATGAAAAAGTAGTCAGTAGATCTGAATAAACATTTTTCTAAAGAAGACATAAAGCTGGCCAATGGATATATGAAAAGTTGATCAACACCACTAGTTATCAGGGTAATGAAAATCAAAACCACAATGAAAAAACGCCTCACAACTATTAGGATAGCTATTATAAAACATGTTGGCAATGATATAAGGGAAAATGAATCTATGTACTGTGTTGGTGGGTATGTAAACAGTCATGAAAAACAGTGTGGAGGTGTCTCAAAAACTAAAAACAAAACTACCATACAGTGTATCAATACCTGTTGGGTATATATCCAAAGGAAATGAAATTAGTATATTGAAGAGGTATCTATATCTATGCAGCATAATTCACAAGAGTCAACATATAGAAACAACATAAATGTCCACCAAAAGATGAATTGATAAACAATATGATATATATATATATTTATATGCACAATGGAACAACAGTCATAAAAGGAAGTAAATTGTGACAACTCAGATGAACCTGGAGAATGTTATGCTAAGTGAGATAATCCAAGCACAAAAAGAAAACTACTGTATAAGCTCTGAATTGTAGAATGTAGATTAAACAAATACAAATAAGTTCTATTATTTGTCTTAGTTTTGCTTTGCAGCAAAGTTTATAAATTAATGGATCTAGAATTTGAGTTCTTATGGTGGAAAAACTTTCAACTGAATAGTGACTTAAGAAGGAAGAAACAATCCGAGGAAAATATAGGGAAAGATCAGTTGGTTTTTAGACAGCTCAGGAATCACAGACCAAGCATTTGAGGTTCCATTTCAAGAATAAGGGGAATTGTACTGCCCTCTCATAACCTGTCCCTTTCTCTTGGAAGGAGTTGGTCAAATTTGTTGTTTTCCTTCATTGCTGCTCCTGCTGGCAGCAGGTGCTGATCTGGTCTCTTCTCTGTGTGAGCTGCCTAGGAGGTACCCTATAGATGGGGATACGTGAGGTGCATTGCTGGCAGGAAGACATAGCAAGAAGAATGATCTTTGGGACCATGGTCTAGCAGTGACATTTCTCTAGGAGTACAAGTACATCATTCTTTTCAACATTGGCTCATTAGATTCTTACACAATTCTGTGATGCAATTAGAGCTGCTGTCATTGTCATCACTCGGGAGTTGAAAGCAAGCCATGCAGAAGATGTATAGGACGACCCTGGAGGTCATCAGCTAACTCGTGAAAGATCCAGGGTGAGAACTTCAGACTCCTGGACCATTGTAAATTTCCATATAACATTTAGTGGCAGTAATATATTTTTCCTATTTTTAAAATCATTAAATGTATCAAATCTAGTAGAAAATATTTTTGAACAAAATTCTACCAATGAACATTAAAGTTGCACAGTGTTGTAGGTTGAGTGTGCTTAATATGTCAGACACAAAAGGTAATATGGTTTCCAATAGTTTTTAAACAAAAGACTTTGTTCACTTGTCGGGCACTTATTGGAATGAAGTGATATCTGTATTAAATGTATGCCCCTTGTATTCTTGTTCTAAAGTTTTCCCAGCCCAATCAGGAAATATCAAAATCTGTGAGGAGTCAGAAATATTAAGGAGTCTCTAAAGGAATAATTGTCTTTTCCCCTGTGCCTATCCTATTTTTATTGGATTGTTGGTTTTTAATTGTTTTCCTATCATAATTAATAGGCCCTTTCTTCATTTTCTTACCTTCTTTTTGTAGCATTAGTTGAATTTCTAATTCCTACTGTATTTTTTCTCCTAGGTAAAACTGATAACCAATACATCGTCTTTGTGGCTGTAGGAACAGTTTTATTCTTGTTTGTTATCCTAATTGTCACCATCACGGTCATTTCTTATAACAGGTGAGTAGAGCAACATATTCTGAATCTTTCTTGCCCTGAATAATTCTGGTGTTAGAGGTCCTCTGTTAATAACCCAACAATTTGTCAAGTTGTCTCAGCATTCGTATACTGTTCAGCATTTGAATACTGTTCTCATGCAGGGGGAGATGTGGGGTGCTGATATTAGAGGTAAAAGCTGGAATAGCTCACCTAGGTATTTGTAGGCTTTGGCAGGCTCCCTTCATATTCCACCTGGTGCCTCTGAGCTGCCTACACCTGATCTTCTTCTCCTTTAAGGAAAAAGCTGTCTTTGGGGGTTGGGGGAAGATAGTGCCTGAAGTTATTCATCCATCAGATATATATTGGGCAAAGTAATAAACAAGATGTAATGAAGAGCACATTATAATAAGCTAACAACATGATTTCAAGTAGTTGTATATTTTCTAAAACAAGCAATCTAAATTTAATTTTATTAAAAATTATGGAGTTATCCTAGAGACAGTGGGTAATCATTTAGGATATCCTGAAGTCTCCTCCTTTTTGCTGTTCTGTGGCATGGGGTAAATTTTGAGAATTTGTTTTGGTTGATCCCTTCTTTTCTTTATCAGGTCTCTCATGTGAGAGACATTAATCATTTGTCTAGTTTTTTTTGGACTTCCTAGCTATAATTGTACTGGTTTGGAGTTTTGGGAGAAATTACATGTTGGTTGTTTGCAGTTTGCATGTCTGGGAGACCTCTGTTACTTTATGTATGTTTGTTGAACAAATGAACACATTCATTTCCACCCTTCTTACTTTAATAATAGTTACACATTCACACACAAATACACACACAGACACACACACCCTTTATTTATAAGATCCCCAGCGGGTTCCTGCAACTTGTCTCATACTCTTGACCTCTACCTTTTCCATCATTTACCTGGTTATACTAATAATCTCCAACCTGCCCTCCTTCTTACAAGTACATCCTCTCCTTCTAACCTTATGATTTTTTTCTAGTTTCGCTTTTGAAAGTTGGACTGGCGATGTCATCTTCCTGTATAACACTTTTTATTATTTCCCTTCCACCAGCAGAATAATCGTAAAACTCATCAGCCCTTTCTGTTATTGAAGGTGTCCTGCTTTCTGTTCAATGCCTACCTTTTCATTTATATTTTCTACTTTATTTACTTCCCCTAATTTTGAAAAAAAATTAAAAACTGTAAGTTTTATTCTTGAACACACTCAGTTATCTTCCCATCTGGTATGATACCAAAATGTGATTTTTCTCATGCTTGGCTTTAGTCCTATGCATCATTCAACGTGCAGGACACTTGTCCCCTCTGTTGAGGTCTGTCCTATTTCTCTGCCCCTGCAAATAGACATGATGTCACTATCTGGAATAATTTTGTACTTCTTATCTGTTACTCCTTGTATCACACTTTGTATTTTAATCATGTTCATATCTTCCTCCCTTTTATGGTATTCAGGGATTGTATTTTGTTCATTTTTTGGTATCTGGTAGCATTTAGCACCAATCTGAACAAGTACAGTAATGGATGTTCACTAAGTACCTAATTAAATTGAAGCATGAGACAGTCATTTTACCCTTTCCTGCACCATGGATTGCTCTCAAAGCTTTCCTTAAGAAATTAGCAAACTGAGGTAAGGACCCCAAGCATTTATGTCACTGAGAATTTTTCTACTGCCTCACCTTAGTTGATAAAAAAATGCAGAGAGGGCAGAGGTGACAGGAATTGCGCTCTGGGAGAGGCAGCACGAGTGAGAAAATGAGTGATAGAATGGACCTCTTGAGGATTACATGTTGGACATGATGGACTTGTCTTTATGTAATTGCATCACTTTTCAGGAATAGCTGAATTGAACTGCAGAATATTTTGTCCTACTCGGTTAATGTAGTGAAAAGATTAGTAGATTCAATCGCATTATCATGGGTGAACACAAGAAAGGAAAGGAGCACCTGTTCTTTCTCCTTTGTCATTGGTCTCAGTTTATGATTGCTACTTCACTTTTTTGGAAAAATGACCTAAGGACTTCAACAATGACCCTCTGGAGCTCTGTCTGACCAACCGTTTGAAATAATCCTATAGCTTCAGATGTGGTGACTTGTGTAGAAGCTGAAATAAATTCTTCCTTCACTCTTGGCGCCTAGTCACTTGTGTGTTCAGGGACATTGGATATAGTTCCTGTGTTCCTGGGTGTGTTTTTCTCACATAGACATCAGCACAGTAATACTTGTACATGAGCATGGCCAGAAGTGATGCACAGCATTGGTAAACGTGAAAGGAACTATGATATCAGAGAGGTGGACACTGATGTTAGTAAGAAGAAATTTAATATGCAGTGAGATAAACGTTAGACACTTATTTGTATATTTGCTGTTGATGTTGATGTTCAAAACAAATGTGGTGTTTTGATTTGCCTGAGACTTTCCTGCTTTCAGCATTGCAAAAGAAGTTCATCCTGGAAGAGACCTTAGTACAATACAAACAGAACAGCTGGTCAACACAGAACAGGCTTCAATATGTGTACTATTTTTATTTTACACAGGAGAGGACTGATCTTTAGAAATGAAAATCATTCAGCTAGTAAATATCAGAGCACAAGTTAAACACAGAGCATCTGATTATAAGCTGTCTATTCTTTTAATATTCTCCACGATTCCTTAAATGTACACACACACACACACACACACACACACACACACACACACAGGGATGTATCAGGGAAAGTTAACTGCATATATGACACTGTCTTGGACATTATGATTCAATAAAGGATCAAAGGTCATAGATTTGTGTCTTGCCTGCCTCATCTGTATACAGAAGATGATAACAGCTGCCATATTATGGATCCCTTTGATGAGTAAAAGACATAATTTATATAAAACATTGAGAAATGTTTCATCATAAATTTACACATAGAATAAGGGAATTAAGGAATAATTGGTTTAAATAAACAGATGCACATAGAATAAAATAAGATTACATTGACATGGAAGGAGGATTTCCAAGCAATTAAAGGAGAGCATTAGAATCAATATCTATCACTAAATAATCTTTCCTTGGAGAGAGACTCTCTTGTTTTTCAAGACTCCTATAAAGGAATCACAGCCTCATATTAAAATAAAAAAACAAAAGAAAAAAATCCTGCATTTTTGCATCTAACTTATCTCTTCTGTTGATAAGTAGAATTTTTTTAGAGATCTGAAAAAGAGATATTCATGATCTCTTCACGTACTTGGATATAGTTCTTTTTTTGCATTCAATTACACTAGCCTCCTTTTTCTTCTCTTTTATCTGCTCTTTGGAGATTTCTCTAGAAGTTAAGTTTTTATAATTTTCCTTGAAACTGTGGAGTTTGTTGAATAATATGGTTCTAGATGGCCCATTTAGGCACAGCCAAGTGATTCTAGAAGTCTTAGAGCTTCAGAATCAGGAGGGACTACTGTGGATTTAAATCCTGACACTAAGCAACCATGTGATTCTCGGCAAGCGACTCTGCCTGTGCACACCTAATTCCTAATCTGTCAAGTGTAGAGCTCAGGTGAAATCTAAACGAAATAATCCATAATAATGACTATATGATTTTATAAAGCTTAACTTTATTGATATTACCAGCCAAAAAGTTACATGGTTGGCATGCAAAATGTTTTAAGTAGGGAAAATCTCTAAGCCCCAGGTTATTTAGAAAAGATTGTAAGCCATTTCTCTAATAGTCCATTACAAACCATTCTTCAGTAAAACCATCACAATTAGTTACATGTATATATTGGATAGCCATATAACTGTCCTCACCACTTTTGAATAGAATGAAGGCAATGAGAGGGAAAGAAGTAAATAAGTTTAGATGACTGTATTGGTTACATGTCCAGGAATCCACCATGGGTAGTCTGGGTAGTCACATCTACCTATTCAGTAAGTGCAGGTGGGCTGGAGAGTTGGTGAGGTATCAAGTTGTTGAACTGACACTAGTGGTGGAGTGTGGTGTCTTGATATTCTCTACTGAATATGTATTTTAGAAGGAGAAGGAGACAGAAAAATTTTCCAGTTAAAATTCCCTGGGATACACAGAGTAAGGTGAGTTCATTTGAGATTTTTTTCCCTTTTTGTGATTCATTAATGTCTTACAAAGTTTGTGTTTGAAGTCTTAATTTTAATTTTCCTTTCAATAACCTGGTCATGCAGTTGCTTGTAATTCAAGTGTCAGTTACTTGAACTGTTTTCTTATTATTATACCCTTTGATGCTAAGCTTCTTTGCATCAATATAAATAACAGGTACAGCAGCACTGGCATAATAGCAGTCAGCATTGTGCATTATTAAACCTGTAGGTCATATTTTCTGGGGCTGCTGTAAGAAATTATATAAGCTCGGTAGTTGAAAGGAGCAAAAATCTATTCCATCCTGATTTGGGAGGGTCGAAGTCCAAAGAGAGGGGTGTGAAGGATAGTCCTTCCTTGTAGTAAGAGCTGCTGCAGGCTCTACTAGCAGGTTCTGGCAGCTGTCTGCAGTCCTGGGCGGTCCTGCCTGGGAGATACATCTCATCTATGCCTTTGTGTTCACGTGGTGCTCTCTTGTGTCTATTTCTCTTCTCTAATAAAATCACTGCTCATATTGAGCTAATGGCTGCCTCCCACTTAGGCCTGTACAACCTGCTATTTCTTTCACTAATTACATCTGCAAAGATCTTATTTTCAAGGAAAATTACATAATGAAGTTCTGAGAAGGAAGAATTTTCTGGAAAACTCTATGGATTTCACTACAGAGTATAGCATTATTTTTATGTCATGAGGTTATTGTGAGGATTAAATTAAATTAAACTACACGAATGACTCAGAAGCACAGCATCTACATAGGACATGTCATAAAATTCATTGCTGTTATTGCTTTTGAGTTAATTTATTAATTAACGAATGATCAAATTAAATTATAAAACTGAAGAACTTTCTCCTTAGTTGCAGGAGTCTGATGAATGAAATTTTCCTCCTCATTCTATTTTGCCTCATACTATTAAATTAAAAAAATAGACTCTTCCAAGTTTGCGGATAAGAGTGATATTTATTTTCAAGTTCATTGTAATGTTTAGCACATATTATTGTGTTTATTAAATTTCACAATAAAATGTTGCTGTGGATGGAATATTTGTGGTCCTCCAAAATTCACATCTTGAAATCCCAGTGGTCAGTGTGTGGTCTTGGGAGGGGTCTTTGGGAGGGGATTAGTCAGGAGGGTGGAGTTCTCATGAGTGGAATTAATGCCCTTGTTAGAAGAGATTTGAGCAACTGCACCCTTTGCTTTCTGCACTAAAAGACTGTAACTATGAAGTGGATGGTCATCTACAAGTCAGAAGTTTGATCTTGAACTTCATAGCTTCTGGAACTGTGAGAAATAAATGTTTGTTAAGATTCTTAGTCTATGCTATATTATAGCAGCCTGAACTGACCAAGACAAACATTTTCTCAAGTGCTACCCAATATTATGTCAATTTCTCTCACTTTAATTTTCTGTACTTGAATTCTGCATGGTTAAGAAGTTAAGTACTAAAAATATCAGACTTATTCGTAATCCATCAACTGAACTTTTTGAACATTAACTACTCAGAAAAAAATTTCTTTACTAACTCCTGGATTGTTTCTTAGCACAAACTGTGTAATCAAGAAGGCTTGTCTTGTTTCATGTGTTACCTTAGCACACAATAAAATGGTGTTCTACCCTTTCCAATTTTTGAATAGCTTTTTCTGTGCCTAACTGTTTTCCTACTCAAACTAATCCAAAGAAAAGCATATTGTTATGAATTTTGAGGAAGGAAAGATGCTTTGTAACTGTCTATGTTAGATATGCAACACATCTTTTGTAGAATAATGGTATTTTGAAGAATGATTAAAAGTTTAGTAAGTTGAACTCTAAGAGATAGACATATTTGATTCTTTTATGTTTTTTAGATAGGTTATATAAGTAACAAGACATTTGAATTTCCCTTTTCCTTCTTCTTACAAACATCAAAATCATCTACATTTCCAAACTACTCACCAGAAGATCTTTCTTTCCTCCCCTTCTCTCCCCTCCCCTTCCCT
>NW_004624806.1:11387479-11401410 GCF_000247695.1 Heterocephalus glaber
CCCCCGAGTCTTTCGGTCGCTGTATCTTTCTCCTCTCTGTCTGGACTTCTCAGACCTGTGTATCTTCTGTCACATACACATACACACATGGTTAAACTAACTTGATCAGGGTAGAGAAGACTAATGATTATGCAACATCACCGTGAAAGAGAACGCCTCTTTCGCCAATTTGTTTCATTGTATTTAGTTGCTCATTTTTAAAGCTAGGACACTGTGTACTTTAAAATATTTATTTATTATTATTAAGACATTTATTCAGTAGACATTACAGTGTACCCACTGGGGGAAAATACTATATTATACTTTCCATATAAAAAACAGAAATAATTGTTCTTATTCAAATAGCCTTCCATTGCCGGAAGGCATTCTACCTCTAAACAGGTAATTGATAGCAGTGAAGCAACCAATAATCTAGATCAGGTCAATGTTACAGCTCATTCAGGGTCCTATAAATTGAAACTCCGTATAATAAAGGGAATGCTTTATGAAATTACTTGTAATGAAATGTAATTTAACTTGTATCATAGTTGAGTTGAGAGATTGATGTTGAGTGTCTTTATTGGCTGCTGACATACAGGGAATTATTGACACCAACTGCTGTTTGTCTTTGTAGGCAGTCAACAACTACAGGAGTCCCATCTCGCCCCATCAACCTGTAGATAATGCCAATGAGGATATTTATGTCAACTACCCAACCTTCGGTCGAAGACCCAAACCTAAAGTCTGAGCTTTTCACTTGACCTGAGAAAATTAATATTATCTACATGGACCTTATACAGTTTCTTCCTACCACCCAATATCTACCTTGATGCCAGTTGATTGCATTTGTTTCACTTGCAAAAAATCCTGCTTTATGTAGAGCACGTTCTTAACAGGAATGTTTCAGAAAACCTGAATTTAACTTCTATATAAAAGAAAACTGACTTATAACAGAACAATCTAGGAAGACCACGCTTCGCCTGAAGGGATTGCTTACCAGGACTTCAGTGTCATGTCTAAAATCAAGTATGAGCAAAAATTGTTTTCTGGATCCCCTCCTCCAGGGCTGGATCCACTTCTCTGGTTTAACCTAACTGATGCAGTTTTCTTTCTTGTGCTTCTCTGATGGCTACCAAGACTGCAATTTGGACATCTTTGTTCTATGTTTGGTAGAGAGTTTGTTTGTATTTGGTTATTTGCCTATCACTAAGTAGGGATCTTGGCCACAGTAGATGAGATGGCTTACCTGGATGGTCTGGGACCAAAGGCATTACTGGCTAATTCAGGCATGTTAAATGAAGGAAAGGGATCTGGAAGCTGTGGAGATTACCGATAAATGTTAACCAGAATGATTATCCATGATTATCTCTTGCTAATCAACTGAAAAGTGAGTATGGGTGGAACAACATTAGTTTCTCTCTCTCTTTCTTTTCTAGAATTGCTCTATCAGCATAGTCCAGAACAATACTTGGAAGGAGAAAAAATAAACAGTAAAGGGGAAGATAAAAGTGACAGGCTTGTCTCTTCCCTTTCTAATTTCAAATACATTTATCTCTGATTCTACATGTAATTCTTGTCACCATTCACAACCTAGCAAATGTAGTGGGTGGTCTTATTAGAAATAGCTTAATCTTTTTGCTATTGCTTTTTTCTTTTTCTCTACTTTTAAGAATTATTTTTAATGTATAAATTTTCTCAAAACAGATACATAGGCATTAAGCTTTTCATCAATTATATGAAACTTGAATACATGAGAAAAGAATGATAGTTGGAAGTAGTGGTTGGGTAGAAATTTGCAAGGAGGAGAGTGTGGAGAAGGAATAAGCAAGGAGGGAAAGGCATCAAAGAAAGGAAGATACAAAGGGAAACTTCTTCACAGTTTGGACAAAGACTGACATGAGGACAGTCTAAATAATTAGAGGTTGTACCTGATATTGGCTAAATTCTAAGTATATACAAACAATGAAAAGCATTTGTGAAATGAAATAAACCTGTTATGGTCACCTTGAAACCACAAAGGTCACTATCAAATAAAGTGATCATTCATATATCAGAGATTCAGTACTTAACTCAAAGATCTCTAAAAGATATCTTTTAAAAACTCATGATAGGCTTCATTTAAGTATCAGTTATACACTCCACAATAATATTAGGTAAAACAAGTCCAAGTTCTCATGTTGTCTACATGAATACTGTTATACTATGGTTTTAAGCTACTTGGTGCCTATTTTGATTTTAGTTTTAAATATCACGCACACCAAAGTGTACAATTACTGATATGCAGAAGGCAAAGTAAGTGATATAAGACAAGTATTTTTAGTTTTACTTATTTGTGTATGCAAGAAGAGTTAACTATGATTTTTATTATATTTTCTTAAAGAACTTCATATCTAGATTCATAAAATGTTTCCACAGACACATTAATGTAGCAAGGTTAGAAGGCCATTGAAAACAATCTCCCATCTTATTAAGCAAACATTCTGTGGCTGAATCAATCAGTTTGCTTTGCAAAGCAAATTTAAGCATCATTTATAAAGTACATTATTTCTTTTTCTTAAAAAGTTATGGACAATCAAAATATTACTTTCTGGAAGATTCTGATAACTAATTTCTCAATGATTAATGTAAGTGAGAAGGAAAAATATTTCTACAGTTGCAGTATGGAAAAACAGGAATCCCATCTTAGTAGAAAATGTTACCAGAGGTGAAAAACTTTTATGACAAACCTCTTAAGGGTGCAAAGCCTCCAAAATGTTTAGAATTTATCTGTGTTTCACAAGCATTTTGATTTAAAAAAAAAAAAAACAAACTCTTAGTCAAAACAGTTATGAGAACTATTTATTGTGTCTCTTGTTTTCTCCATGTTCTTTCTCTGCAGATTTGAGGGTTTTTTAGGAATTTTAGGCCTGTTCCAGATTCTCTGGCATCCACTGCTGTTCCTATCACAGTCAGCTGCTATGCTGCTACAATTTCCTTCATTCATTTTCTTACTTTGCACATTTTTTGTACATTTTTATTTAACCAAGCTCTTTTATTGTAATCTCTTTAGTGTTCAACAGAACTCATCAGAGTTTTGTGATTCTACTTGCTACTTTTTTTCTTACTAATTCTTTTATGCTTTCTATTTTGTTTGTTACTAGGAGAACAAATCAAAATAGATTCACAGAATACGAGGTCAAGATCAGAATACAAATAGATTATGTTTTAAATATTTTTTTTTGTAAGGTGCTACTTTTGAAGCTAAATGGTTCCTTAACATTTTTTAAACATAGATAATTGACATTGATATATAATACATTAAATAAAAATCTGTCTTTTCTTTGCATGCCATTACCTTAATATTTACATCAAATAAACAAACCAAGTAATGAAATCACTGTGGGATGATAAGTGTGTTAAATGTCATAGCGAACACAGTTTTATCAGAGAAAGAACATATTTTTATTAACTTACAATGACTGTTTATTGACTATATTATTATTAGAGAGACTTTCAAACTTTATTTAAAGACCTTTATGTATAATGGGAAAATAGAATACAAATTTCTTTTTTCTTCAACCCAGGGCCTTGTTCATGGCAGGCAAACATTCTACCATTGAGCTACATCCCCAAATCCAGAATATAAATTTCATCAAATTATAATTATTGTTACAGATAGGAGGTAGGTAGCTGAAGATACAATTTTCAGTAAGTAAAAATTCAAATTTATACATTTTAATTAAATCAGTTTTTAGCAAAATGCTACTCATTAATTTAAATACAGTGAGTATCAATTTAAAAGATAAAATAAAATAAACAATTTCAATACATTTGCTTTTATTTAAATATCAGTTATGTTGGTTTATATAAAACTATATTAAATAAAAATTGCAGCAATATTACAGTAATTTTCTAAGCTGGGAGAGTCTACACTGAAATTAGAAATTACCGTAATCGAATGATTCTCCTGGATTTATATGTTGTGCTGTATTTGCACAGCTTGCATAAAATTTCAGTAAGATTGGGGATATTAAAGAATAAAGCTGCTTAGAAATTACAGGTGGGGTGTCAAATTGTGAGTATGAAATTTCCATAACAGTGACATGAAAATATCTTTGAAAAGTCTAAAAAATAAAAACATGTAATGTCATTGTTTTATCATCATCACTGGTTTTACTACTATTAAAATATAATATCTAGAAAGTATTAACCTTCATGTTCAGGTTTTTTTAATCAGGTAATATATCTTTTGAAATATTTATTGAAATTATTCTAACCAAGTCACTGGGCTCTTATACATATATTTAAAAAATAAAAAAAAGATTGTTTCTTTTCAAACTTTTCAGGCTAAAAATGCAATTAAGTAATAGAATGCTTGCCTAGTATGTGAGACCCTGGGTTCCATCCCTAACCCTGCAAATAAATCCATCCATCCATCCATCCATCCATCCTCTATTGCTAATGATCTAATAGGCTTACAGAATTAATTGTAATGCTTTCTATGGAAGCTGTATACATCTTCCAGGTTGGTTTACACATTATATTTTTCTAGATTCGAGGCACTAGCTATTGTTTCAAGATGTTGTTAGAAGAAGTCTTCTTGGGCTGCTTCCAATAGGGAAGGGTGGAGGGGTGAAGGGCGCACAGGTAATGGGGAAAAAATAAGAACCAAGTTACATCATGTACAGGTACAAACACCCAATGATAAATGTAAATGAATTGTATACCTAAAATGTACCAATAAAAGAACTTAAGAAAAAAAAAAGAAGTCTTCTTTAGGTATATGGGTGATCACTGTCTAAGATATTCCTGGTTCATTGCCTTTTGTCCTTTTTCAAATAAATGGTTGTCCTATCTAGAGCATTGTTTCCAGTTTTAGTTTCCAGTTATTTCAGATTCTTTATTTTTGGGGCATGGAAATGTTTGGCTTGATGTACTGATGTTTTGAATGAATGATGTTCTGTGTTTTTAAATGAATAGTGTTCTACAATCACCAGTTCCATTTACTATCGAAAAACAGTAGGGGATAATCCTTACAAAATTATATTAACATAAAGAGTTAAATATAGAATAGCCTTTTAAGCACAAACATGTTGTAACTTCTTTTGTAACTTCATTTTGCAATATTCTGTGCACAAGGGTTTTGTTTTTCAAACAGCAGTCCTCTCATTTGCATTTTCCTCTATTGAGACAACAAATTTAACTTCTTTTGACTGATTGTTTCACTCCACTTTTCTGATATATCATGCTTATATAACTACTAGATTTTTTTTTTTTTCAATTTTAGACATTCTTTATTCTGAGGCTTTCCTCTCCCCAAAATTATCATATATGCATAGTCTTTTAATGTCTCTATCCTTCCAAATTACTTCTGTTAAAACATTGGTTATATCAATATTTGATGATACAGTGTACTTTAAAATGAGTTAGAGCAAAGCCAAAAATCATGTAAAAGATAAACCCATTAGAATTACAGCAGGGTACTCTACACAAACTTTAAAGGTCAGAAGATCTTGAAGTGAAGTATTTCAAGTCCTAAAAGAAAATAACTTCTGACCCAGATTAACATATCTGGCAAAAGTTTCCTTTAGAATAGATGGAGAAATAAGATCATTTCATGAAAAAGAACACCTCAAGAGATTTATGAATACCCAACCAGCACTCCAGAAAACACTCAAGAATATAACAGGCAGAAACAATGAAACCAAGATAGCCAAAAACCCAGATGGAATGAATACATCAAGCAAGTCAAATAGATTTTAAAAAGGGAAAAAAGAAAAAGAAAAACAAAGGAGTCCTCAACAGAGAAAGAGCACAATGTTAGGGATTAATCAACTCCTATCAGTAATATTGCTCAGTGTTAATGGCCTCAAATGAAAAGACATAGATTGGCAGATAGGATCAAGAAATAGAATCCTAAAGCCTGTTGCATTCATGAAATTCATCTAACCCAGAAAGATATTCACAGACTAAAAATCAAAGTATGGAAAACAATGTATTTCATGTACCTGGACCCCCCTAAACAAGCAGGGGTAGGAATTTTACTCTCAGACAAAGTAAACTTCAACCTAAAACTGATCAGAAGAGACAAAGAAGGTCTCTACATACTAGTTGAGGGAAAAATCCAACAAGAAGAAACAACACTTGCAAATATATATGCAATGAATACTGGAGCATCTGTTTTCATAAAACAAATACTGCTGGACATAACAGATCAAATAAACAGTATCACAATTATAGTATGTGATCTCAATTTTCTACTTTTCCAAGAGATAGATCAACTAAACAAAAAAAAAATCAATAAAGAAATGTCAGAGCTGAACCACACCCTTGAACATAGGGACTCAACATGTTCCTGCCAATTTGAACTACTGATGGTACATGAATGATTGTCCCATTAGGCACTTGTATCACCTGTGGAACACTCATGACTTCCTATGCCATCCAGTTGGATAATGATGCATGTACCTCCAGTGGTTCAGAGTCACCCAGCACTGAGGCATATAAATTATAGTCCTGTCATGAATGCTATAATAGATATCTACAGAGTGTTTTACCCTACTACCACAGAGTACACATTGTTACAGCACATGGAACTTTCTCTAAAATAGATCACATACCAAAGCTTGCTTAAATAAATGTGAAAGAATTGAAATCATCCTGTGTTTATTATCAGACCAATGTTCAATGAAAATAGAAATCAACTACAGAAGAAATCACAGAAAATTTAGAAACAACTAGAAACTTAATAACATATTTCTGAACACCCAATTTGTCACAGAAAAAAATCAAAGAAAGCAATAAACAATTTCTGGAAGCAAGCAACAATGCTAGTACAACACACCAGAACCTATGGGACACAATGAAAGCAGTCCTCAGAAGGAAGTTAATTGTAACCAATGTTCACATTAGAAAAATAAAGTGAACTCAAATAACCTGGTGAGGATCCTCACAATATCTGAGAAACAACAACAACCCAAGCCCAGGCCAAAATTAAGGAGACAAATCATAAAGATGAGAGCAAAAAATAGTGAAATTGAAACTAAAAAGAACAATACAATCAATGAATTGAATAGCTGGTTCTTTGAAAGAATAAACAAAATAGATAAACCCTTAGTCAAATTTACCAAAAGAAAGAGAGAAAAGATTCACATCAGTGCAAATTAGAAAGGAAAAAGGCAAAATCAAAACAGACACCATCAAAATCCAGAAGATAGTAACTACTATGAAAAAACAAATAAAAAAACATTGGAAAATCTTGAAGAGATGGTTGGATTCCTAGGCTTATGTGAAATACAAAAACTAAGCCAATATGACATAAAAATATTGAACAATCCAATAGGAAACAATGAAATTGAGCCAGTAATAAAAAAATCTACTAAAACCATCCCAGCAACAGATGAATTCACTGTTGAATTTTACAAAATCTTTACAGATGTTATATTACCAATATTTCTCAACCTCTTCAATGATATTGAAAAACAAAAAGTGCTTCCAAACTCATTTCTTGTAAGCCAGCATCACTCTGATCCCTAAACTAGAAAAAGATCCAATTAAACAAGGAAACTACAAGCCAATCGCCTTAACGAACATAGTTGAAAAAATTCTCAACAAGATATTGGCAAATAAAACGCAACACATTGTCAAAGGATCAGACGTCATGACCAATTAATTTTCGCTCCAGGGTTGCAGTAATGATTCAACATATGCAGATCAATACATGTAATACATCACAGAAACAGAAACAAGGACAAAAATAAAGTGATCATCTCAAAAGATGGAGGAAAAGCTTTTGACAAAATCTAACAGCTGTTCAGGATAAAACCTCTGAGGAAAGCAGGTATAGAAAGACTTTACCTGTTCTGATAAAAGATATTTATGACAAACCAATGCTCCGCATCATATTAAATGGGAAAAACTGAAAACTTTCCTTCTAAAATAAGGAAGAAAACAAGGATGGCCATAATCTCCACTTCTGTTCAACATAGTACTTGAAACATTACCCAGAACAATCAGGCAAGAGAAATAAATAAAAGGGATACATATAGAAAAGGAAGCAGTCAAATTATCATTATTTACAGATGACATGATACTCTATGTAGAAGACCCAAAAGATTCCACCAAAAACCTCTTGGAATTAATAACCAATTTTATCAATGTAGCAGGATGTAAAATCAACACAAAAATTATTAGCGTTTGTGTATACCAATAATGAACTCAATGAGAAAGAAATTAGGAAAATAATACCATTCACAATAGCAATAAGAAAAATTAACCAAGGAATTAACCTAACTAAGGAAGTGAAAGACTTCTGGAACAAAAACTGCAGTATTCTGAAAAAGATTGAAGATGTCAAAAAAACAGAAAGATGTTCCCTGTACCTGGCTAGGAAAAACCAATATTGTCAAAATGGCCATAGTCCCCAAACTGATATATACATTCAACCCAATCCCAATTAAAGTAGAAATAGCATTCCTCACAGAACTAAGGAAAACAATCTTAAAATTCTTGTAGGACCAGAAGAGACCCAGAATAGCCAAAGTAGTCCTGGACAACAAGAACAAAACAAGAAGCATCACAATACCTGACTTCAAGATCTACTACAAGGTAACACTGGTAAAAATGGCATGGTATTGGCATACATCAGAGATGTGGGCCAATGGAACAGAATAAAGGATACAGAAAAATTCCCAGGCACATTCAGTTATTCTATCTTTGACAAAGGAACTTAAAATATATTTTGGAGGAAAGATAGCCTTCCCAACAAATGGTGCTGGGAAAATTTGCTATGTATATAGTACTATGTACCAGTACTATGTATATAGTGCTATGTACTAAAAATCAAAATGGATCAAAGATCTCAACATTAAAACAGGATAGTGAAGCTATTGGAAGATAAAATAGGTTAAACACTTGAAGTCATAGGTGTAGGGAAGGATTTTCTGAACAGAACTTCAATTGCCTAAGAAATAACAGCAAGAATCAATGAAGAGGATCATATCAAATTCTAAAACTTCTGCACAACAAAGGAAACAACCAACAGAATTAAAAGACAGCCTATAGAATCGGAACAGCTACTCCTTAGGCAGAAGACTAATATCTAGAATATATGAAGGACTCAAAAAATTAGACCACCCTTTTTTTATAAAATGGAATAGTACTCAGCCATAAAAAATGAGAAATTAGAGACATTTATAGCTAAGTGGATGCACATTGAGCCAATACTCTTAAGTGAAATAAATAAGACACACATGTATAAATACCAAATAGTTTCCCTGGTGTGAGAAACTGAAAGTGTAAATAAGGACTAAAATGTATAATAGGTAATGTGAAATAGGAAGAAAAAGGGCAAAGGGGAAGGAAGTGGGAGGGCTAGGGGAAAGGATAGAAGGGAATGGAATTAATATGAGAAAATGGAAAAATAGGAACAAAATCTTTGTAAATAGGGAGGAATGGAGGGGTTGAAGGGAGGGCTGGGCAAGGGTGAAAAATAAGAACCAAGAGAGACTATATAAAGGTGCAAATTTCCAATGATCAATGTCATTATATTGTATACCTAAAATGTACCAATGATTAGAATGAATAATTGATAATGCAAAATAGGAAGAAATGGTCCAAAGGGGTAGGCATAGTGGGAGGGGGAGGGGAAAGGAAAGAAGGGAAAGGAAAAATGCTAAGAAATGGAAAAAATGGAAATAAAGTCTTTGTAAATAGGGAAGGGTGGAGAGGGTGAAGGGAGGGCTAAGAATGGGGAAAAAATAAGAACCAAGATGCGTGTAAAGGTGCAAGTTCCCAATGAGAAATGTAATTGTGTTGTATCCCTAAAATGAACCAATTAAAGAATTAAAAAAAAATTAGACCACCCAAAATAAGACCCAGTCAAGAAATGGGCAAATGAAATGAATAGACACTTCCCTAAGGAGGAAGTACAAATGGCCAATAAACATAAAAAAATGTTCAACATCTCTGGCCATTAGAGAAATGCTAATTAAAATGATGCTAACATTTCACCTTATACTAGAATGAATGACAGTCATTAACAAATGAAATAATAACAGTCGCTGGTGTGGTTGTAGTGAAAAAGGATCTCTCCTACATTCTTGGTGGGAAGGTAAACTACTACAACTGTTATGTAAGTAAGTATGGCGATGACTCCAAGAACTGAAATTAGAAATTCCATTTGACAGAGGTATTTCCCTTCTAGGTATCTTTGCAAGGAACCTAAGGACGTTATATTATAGCAATACATACATATCACTGTTTATGGCATCACAATTCATAATCACTAAGGCATGGAACCAGCCTGTATGTTTATCAACAATGAATGAATAAAGAAAATGTAGTATATACATTATATATACATATATATAATTACTACTTGGCTATAAAGATAAATTTGAGACATTTGTAGGAAAATGGATACACTTAGAAAATATAATGTTAAATGAAATACATTAGACACACAAGCTTAAATACTGTATGGGGTCTCTCACTTGATTAAGGGAAAGTACAAATAAAGAGCAAAATAAAGGACTGGTGAAATGAAACAGAGAGAGATCTTTTGTAGATGAGAAGGCGTCCTGGAGACTGAGGGTAAAGGGAGAGGAGAGAAAGATTTAAGATGTTTCATGTACATGTACCAAATACCTACAATGAACATAAACATTATACATCATAAACATAAACTAAAAATAATAATCATAATAAAATAAAAATGGGATTTATGGACTGGAGGAGAGAGGTGAGTTGGGGAAAGGATTAAAAGAATCAATATGTGTTATGTACATGTACTTACTCTGTAAGATAAATGTAAACTCATTTACTACAAACATGTACTAATAAAATCTGAAAGAAAGATTAACCAAGGCAACATCCAAATTGCAAATGGTCAACAAGTGAATAGTTTATCTATTCCATTAGTATGTGTCTGTAAAAGTTGTAAGTGTAATGTTGGCTTAAGAAACACTTTATTGGAACAATATGGATGCTTACACAATTTACAGGACACTGATGGAATAAACTTGGAAAATAGGAGGAAATGTGGCAACTCTGGTGGTCTCTAAGTCAAGAAGCACAAGTAACACTGAGCTTCAGTTCTCTGCAAGAAAACTGCCACAGGAAGCCTGAACAACATCACAAGTCCACCCTTAGATGCGTGCTGAGCATCCCTCTATATTTGTCTCATTAGTTCTACAGTAGATTTTCTATAGAAGCATCCACTAGAAGGTGTCTGGGTTTTTGCAGTTTCAGTTGTATGGAAGCAGGTGAGGTGACTTAATTCCAAAATCATTCACAAAATGACATTCTCTGTGAGGTTGCTGCAGAATATCCACAACTGACAAACGTCTCTATTTCACTAGAGAATGGTTTTGTTAAGCTCTTCTTTTCAGATTTGTTCAGAAACTAGTTCAATATCTACATTTATTGCAGGTATATCCAAATATATACAAGATCATAGTTCATTATAAACAATGCTACTGAGATTTTGTTTGGATTTTAGAATGACCAATCTTTCACATAATAGATGTATGACCTATTTTTTCTAGACTTTAATTTGCTTAAGTTTATTCATTTTAAACTTACCACTTATGTTCAGACACATGTATCTTTATGCAAAATATCAATTTCTTTTTAACATACTACTTCCAAAATTCCAGGTAATAAGTCGCCTTTTGAAAATAGCAAACTGCTCACTAAATGTCATAAAATCATACTATATTTCATTTGATCCATAGAAATTAGTATTACTAAAAGAAGAAAGCAACAGGTAGATAGACCCAATATCTTTCTACATGTACTCAAATACATGAAGGCCCATCTAAGACTAAACATCCGTAAGTATAAAATGTCAAGCAAAAATTCTCCAAAACCCTGAAGAGTGACACTTGGTGTTGCAGTGCCAAACAATATTTGTAAGACACAAAACTTGAGAAGCTATGATAATTTACATTTTTTACTCTTCAAAATTTAAATAATCTCAACTACTTTTTGTAGTTGTTGTCGTTGCTTTGAGGCAGAGTTTCCCTTTGTGTTTTAGGCTGGCCCTGAACTCACTGTGTAGCCCAGGCTGGCCTTGAATTCACAGCACTCCTCCTGCCTCAGCCTCCTGAGTGCTGGGATTACAGGCATGGGCCACCATGCCCAAATTTTTTAAAAATCTAAAAATTTTTAAAAATCTAAAAATGTTTTTGGAAACACATTCTTAAGATTATCTGCTTACTCAATTTCTTACTCATTATAATTTTTTACCGCAGATATCCAAAAGTATTCATAGTGACCAAGACCATTATCTCTAATCAGCTACCTGTGTATGACTTTGAGCTCTCCCATGTACTCTCAGTGCTATTACATTTTTTTGATTAACAGCTTTGGGCAGCTTCAATTGAGCTGATTTCTTCTTCTTTTTATCATATGAGGGTCGTCAAAAGCAATTTTTTATTTCTTTTGGTCATGTAAGGTATATCCAAAAACACAGTGGCCTGATAATTTATAGGGAGATAGATAGCCTTATCTAACCTTTTAATAATTTTTTGCATCTTTGATTATCCTTCAATGGCTAGTAATAGAAAGCCATTATGAGTTTGGGCTACTGACAAAAGTACGTTTCTAGTTTGTGCTACAATTTTCAAAGCATTCTAATTTTTTATTCTAGGCTTTTAACAACTTTAAGATGGTGGCAATGTAAATATTACCTTATTAATACTGAGGAAAACTAGATGCAGAGAAATTGTGTGCCAGATTATGTTAACTTGATTAAGATAGTACTTGTAATTATCAGAATGTTTTTATATTGTTCTAGGTTAGAATTGTCTAAAATGGAATTTGCATGAAATGTGGAAGATCCACGTGAAATGTTAAACATTACTCTTGGTGGATCATTTTAGGCAATCTGGTGGTGGGCAGATGGAGGGGACCTGGCAAAATCCAACTTGTCTTTATTCTATTGTACATCCAGTTCTCCCTGACTGATACCATTGACCAGTGACAGCTCCAGCCACCACTCTGTGTTGGCTGCAGAAGTATACAGGTGAGAGCATCATGGAAGACTTTGTACCAGCTTCCCTTCACATTAAAGTTATAGTATACAAGGTCAATATATTTTCAGAAAAGAATAAAAGATCAGTTTCCTCTATGTTAGGATGAGTAATTAAAATGTGAAATTTAAAAATCAATGTTGAGCCACATGGAACATGCGAATCAGCCCATGCCCTGGCAGCAATCCACTGGATACCCCCACCCCCACCCCGCTCCTCTGGTCTCTTCTCTGTACAGCCACCTGGTTCCACACTACAAAGACGCAGAGGGCACCACACCACCAAACCACTGTACTGGGTAAGGTGGAGTCATCTTCACCTCCCATCAGGACCGGGACTATCTTCAGGGGAAGGGCAGCTGGAACCTGCAATACAAACCTACAGAGTTCAACCCTACAGGAGGACAGGGAGCTCAACTTGGGACTTGCAGCCAGAAATCTGCCTGAATCTCAGGGGTTCACGACTAGCTTGCTGAGATTCATTGACTTATATCTGCACACTGCAACCCACGTTGTCTGTTGTGACAGCAGAGACATACCCTGAAAGAGGCCTTTCATCTTCATTGTTATTTTTTATTCTCAAAATTAGTATTATTAGTTTTTTTTTCTCTCTCTTGCTCTCCCACATTGTTCATCTTCCCTTTTTGTCCCTGTTTTGGTCCTCATTCAGAGTTCTTCTCTATTTTCCTATTATTCTCTTTTTCCTTCTCACCTGTGTCCTCTGGCCACACTGCTAACCTTCCTATCTGTCCCTCCCTCCCCAACCCCTTCTAACTCCCCATCCCAAAGGGTAAAGTTGTTATATTGAAGATTTTATTCACTATATGTTGGGTTGGTCCTCAATCTTGATTTAATTCACACAGCTAAAGGTGATAGATTAATAACTACCACAAAATGTCATTTTTGAAGAAGTACTTGATGCAATGGTGTTGCTGATTGT